>RJWM01003631.1:0-37220 GCA_004363535.1 Dasyprocta punctata | reverse complement strand
AAAGAATGAACAAACTTTAAAATAACTCTAAGAGAAAATGTAGATTCCCACAGTGTGATTGCTCATGGTCCTGGTCCATGTATTCCCCACTGTAAGGTTCTGTGGCAAGCAGAGAAGACAAATCAGTGGAATTATCATCAAGTGTATTTTAAATATACTGCCAAAAAGACTAAGTTAATTCTGAGTATGAAAGTACAAAAAAGTTTCTAGAAAGATGAGAACATGAACTGCAAGGAAAGAACTTACAGATTATGCATGATTTAAAGGAGCACACTTAGTTTAAGGAGGTCAAGTCCTATTTAAAGAGAAAGGTGTAATATGAAAGAACAGGTATGATACAAGCATATTGCCTTCAAAATATTGCTTGTCAAGGAGAGGGGAGCCAGATGGTAAAGAAACCTTTGACAATTGGGTAATATGGACAAATCCAAAGAAAAGGGGAAAATGTTCAGACCCTTAAAGACAAAAAAGAATCACAAAATCTAAGCACTCTAACTTCCACCATCATCATCAAAGTACCTAGAACTGGCATACTGATAAACGAAAATGATATTAAATAAGACTCCCTAATGTCGTAAAAATGAACAGGAGAAAAGTGAAATTAAGAGAGCAATGGAGGAAAACTAATCAACAAAATACTACACAGGAATTGAAGATTCTTTCCCAAAAGAATTACAAAGCATTGAATAAAAAGGTAAGTGAGGAAATCAAACAATTAAATACATTCAATCAAACTTTTAAGGTCATAACATCTTAATTTGAGTCACAGATTCAAAACTGAAAGAAGAACTTAACTAACAATAAAAAAAGAAAGTTAAGTGAACTCAAATAAATGGAAAAAATGGCAAAATTATTTCATAAAAGTATAAACTATAAGGGATCCAAAGGAGAAAGACAAGGATAAAATAAAAATCTATAATGAACATTGAAAAAGGTATGTGAAAACCTCCAAAGTAAAAGGGCTAAAAAGAAAAAAAGCAAATAGGATTAAAAAAAAGATAGTATAAATGGAAAAGAAGCAAAGAAGGAGTAATATTTGTATTATTGGAGACCCCATAGGGAACAAAAAAAAAAATCAAGACACTGAAATAGCTAACATTCATAACTCTAAAAAGACCCAAACTGACCATGGGTACCTAGGAAAATTAGCAGAGAATGATCAACCCCCAAGACACAACCTGATAAAACTATTTGATTTTAAAAATAAAATCTTCAGGGCCTCCAGGCAAAAACATCAATTCATTTACAAAAAATTGGACTTGCTTAGACTTTTAATCATCAATGTACAAACCATGGCAACATCTAAAAAAATGCTCAGTGAAAGAAGGTAAGTATGAACCAAGAATTATGTATCTAGCCAGACTGTCTTTCAAGTTTCAGGATTATAAAAAATCGGTTTTCAACATTTTAAAACCTAAGGAATTCTGTATTCATCAGTTCATTTTGAAGAATGCACTAGTGGTTCATCCAATTAGGGTATGACTGCCAGTGAATACATTAAAATATATAAATGCACCACTAAAACAAAAAAGGAATGGGGCACCATAGTAGTGCAAAAAACTATATATTATGACAAAGAAATAATGCACGATAATTGATAGGAGGAAGGCAATTGAAAACACAGAAAAGTCACTGCTGTATAAATAACAGATGTGCATTAAAGGGCAGGGGGAGTAGGTAAAGCAAATGCTAAGAATAAAACCAAGTATGAAATGCAAAACTCTAGAACTTTCTAAATAACAAAAACTATAACCGATAAAAGAAAAGAATCTACATCTCATAGAGAAAGAAACGCAAAATATAGCAAAATACCCTTAATGATTTGACATCATAGAAGATTTGAAAGAAAACTTTTCAGTCATATCAACAAATGTGAATAAACTTAATTGATTAATTAATTCTTAAATCTTAAATTCAGTCACAGCACAAATCTTGACTCTAAGCTATATACAAAAAAGACCTAAAACAACCCAATTCGGAAAGGCTGAAAATGAAGAGACGGATAAAAGAATAGTGGGCAAATGGACAACACAAGGCATAATGATGCTGATATCAGAAACTCAAGACTCAAAGTACAACGTCAGAGCAGAAAACATTTTTATTATTATTTTTTTCTTGATGAGAGTTTTATCAGTTTTATTAATCTTTCCAAAGGACCATCATTGGGTTTCATTGATTTTTTTCGACTGTGCTTCTGTTTTCAATTTAATTGATGTATCTTATAGTCTGTATCATTTATTTTCTTCTCCTCTTCTTTGGTCTCATTCGCTCTTTTTTGTCTAGTTATTTAAGGTGATATCTTAGGTTATTGATTTTAGATCTACTTTTATAATTTACTCCTTTAATGTTATAAATTTCTCTTTGGCCCCTTTATTTACTGCATCCCATTTATTTGATATGCTGGTTCTTATTTTTATTTGGTTAAAATATTTCTTATTTTCCTGTTATATTTTTGATTTATGAGTTATTGAAAATATAGTGTCTGCTTTCACAAATATTTGGGTATTTCTATTTTCTCTCTTTTCTTTCTCAATTTCTATATTAATACCATTATTGTGAAATACATTTTTATTATCTATGTATTTTTTAATTTGTTATATTTTTGTTTTATGGCTCGGAATATATTCTGTCATGGAAAACAGTCCATGTGGACTTGAAAGAATGTGTATTGTGTTGTTCAGTAGAACATTCTTGTAAAAATCAAAGAAATAAAGTTGGTCAATAGCATTTTTCAGGTCATCTATATACTTTCTGACTTTCTGCCTTCTTGTTTTATCAGTTCCTGAACTAAGACTATTTAAGTCTTGAACTGCAGCACAGGCATATCCATTTTTCTTTTCAAATGGCTCAGTATTTTTGACTCATATATCTTGAAATGTTGTTAAATCCATACACATCTAAAATTACATCTTCTTAAAGAGCCGAGTTTTCTCATTATTACAATAATCCCCCTTTCTGTCTAATGATATTCTGAAGTCTACTTTGTCTGAAATTAAGTTTCCTTTTTGTGTTTGTATAGTATATCTTTCATTGTATTTTAATTTTAACCCAACTATTCATTTGCATTTAAACAGGTTTTTGTAGACATAAAGATAAGTATTAATCTTAAAAGTTGAATATCTATCACTTATGGAATTTACGCAGTAAATAAGACAGTGACCACCTTTATGAAACAAAAACTACAAGAGAAACCTCTAATGATGTGTGAGATTAATGAACCATTCTCAGCACAAAATATATAATATGGACAAAATATCAAGTAAAGAAAGAGTTCTAAACCACATGATCAAGAAAATGTATTTTATAGATCTATTTTGAACTTCCTTATAGTAGCAAATAATCAGCTATGAAATGGACAGAATATTGACTAATATTGGAATATAAAAATGGCATTTTTCATAAAGCAGAAGTATTATAAATAATGCTATAATCAAAATGTAATAAAATTGATATTATTAACAAAATACAAAATAGAAAAGTTTCTTTGACCCAAAATGAAGAAAATTTTCTACTAAACAATTCTTAGATGTAAGAGAAAATATAAATTAGCATTACAGAACTAAAAGATAAAATAATGACACTGAAAACACTATTTATCAAAATGTAGGCTATACCAGATATGGTTATATAGGATAACTCACTGTATAAGCTACTTTCACTATTAAAAATGAAAGATTGAAAACAAATAAACTGTTCAATCAAGAAACTAGTAAAAAAAAATCTAAAGTAGACCAAGAATGAACATGAAGAAAATGAATTTTTAAATAATTTAATTGCCGGGGATTTAGCTCAGTGGCATAAATGCCTGTCTGGCAAGCGCGAGGTTATGAGTTCTATCCCCAATACCAAGAGAAAAAAAAAAAGAATATAAAAATATTTAAAAGCAAAGAACAGAAAAGTAGGCCTAATTAATAAATCAAAGTTAGTGGAGACATTTTTCTTGAAAATTACCAAGACAGTAAAATTAATAGCTAACTAAATAAGGACAATTAAGGAGAAAGTAAAATTTTTACAAAACAAGAAGTGAAAAGAGAGAAGAAATTCAAATAAAAACTTAAGATACTTCTTTTCATGCCTTTACCTAAATACATTTGAAAATCCACATCAAACTAGTGGTTTTAAAAATTCAGATTACTAAAACTAAGCCCATTTGATTGGGAAAACATAAGCAAATCAATTTCCATAGAAGAAACAAAGAAAAATTTAAAAACTTACATAAAACATATGCCAGGCACAGGTAGTTTTCCAGGGAAATTCTATAAACCTTCAAATAACACATCGTCCTAATGTGCTATGAATTACTGTATTCCTAAGCAGTGAAAAGGAAGGAAAATCTCCCCCCTTCCTTAATGAAGCAAATAAAACATGAATATCTAACTTCCGATCATGACAATATTAAGAAACTCAACCACAGAACAGTATCACCTGCAAATATAAACAAAAGTACCAAACAAGATATAGTAAGTGAGCCAGGTGCAATGGTGCACACTTGTAATCTTAGCACTCTAGGTGACTGAGGCAGGAGGATCTCAAATGCAAGCCCAGCCTGAGTAATTTAGCAACTTAGTGAGATCCTGGCTCAAATTAAAAATATGAAAGGCTGGGAATCTAGCTCAGTGTGAAGTCCATGGATTTAATTCCTGGTACCACAAATAAAATAAAATAAAATAAAATAAAATAAAATAAAATAAAATAAAATAAAATAAAATAAAATAAAATAAAATAAAAATGTTAGCAGACAGTTTTCATTACTATCTTATGAAAATAATACACCCTGATTATGTGAAATTTATTCCAGGCATGTGAAGTTATTTCCTTTTCAATAATAGAATAGCCATTGAAACACTATGAATACCATGAATGTCACAAAAGTGGTGCTGTACCCTTCTGAGTGCCTCACATCGTGGGGTTTGGGATGCTAATGTCCTGTCACTAGTGAATTTTAAATGTGATCAGCCAGTTAAAGTGTTTGCAACTTTCTGTACTATGAAGTAATGAGTCTTCCTGCTGCAATTCATAAATACCTTAGAGGAGACACCTTGCTTAATTTTGCTGTAAAACTAGAAGTGTTCTAAAAATAAACTCTTTTTAAAAATAAATACATGAATGAATATTGCAGACATTTTTCTGCTTTGCCTTGGTCTCAGGTCTACCAGGCTTCTTACTGGAATTGCACCATAAACTCTCTTGGATACCCAGCTTGCAAAATCTCTCTGGAGATCTGGCATCTTGCAAGGTTCCATAGTAATATGAGCCAATTTCTTATAACAAATCTCTTTATCAATCTTATCTGTCTGTCTGTCTATCTATCTATCTATCTATCATCCAACCCCAAAATTCTTGCACTCAAGAGCTACTGTTGAATCTTAAAATTCATGGACTAAAATTTGATGATATTCTTGCCAAGAAATGCAAAATTTTGATCTGATCAGGTGATGATATCAGGCAAACCCAAACTGAAAAACATTCTAAAGTCAACTGGTCATCATCAGGAAAGTCAAAGAAAGACTCAGGAATCATCCCAGACTGGATGACTAAGGCGATAGGACATCAAATGCAATGTGACACCCTGTGTGGGATTCACAAACAAAGCCAAATGACATAAAGGTGGAAATGACGCGTTTTGGGTAACTTCTGAAGTTTAGTTGCTAGTGTTGTACCGGTTTTAATTTTCTGGTTTTGATGATTTCATATGATTGTATGACAGGAGACATGAAAGGATGTGGCTGAAGGGTATATGGCAACTTTTGTTACTATTTTTGCAATCTATATGTATAAAATTATTTCTAAACAAACCATAAAAAATACCTGCCTTTTTTTTTTTTTTTTTTTTTTTTTTGCCTTTTTGAGACAGGGTCTCACTATGCAGTTCAGGCTGGCCTTGAACTCACTTTGTAGCCCAGGCTGGTCTCGAACTCACAACAATCCTCCCGCCTCAACTTCCTGGGTGCTGAGATTACAGGCATGTGCCACCATGTACCTGCCCTTTGGATGCTATCATTCTGATAAGAAAAACAGAAAACAGAGAATGAATCCAATATAAAATTTTTAAAAAGGAGCTTGCGCTTCCAGGAAATATGCTGCAAGCCCTAGAGCAGTACACACTCACAAGCCTTCTTTGGGTGAATGTGCAAGCCTCATTCTCTGCTCTCTTTTAGGTTGCTTCCCCACTAGACCTATTGCTATGACTCTTTTATATACCCTTGCTGAGATGTCCATGTTGGTATGAATATACAGAGCCCTTCTGTTTAAACCATGGGACAAAGACATTGTCCCTGACCTCCCACACACCCGCCCTCCTTTCAGTTTCCTTTGATGAAGCTGCTCTGAAACACTTTCTACCTCTTCCAGGGAGTATACCTCACAGAAAAGATTTCTTTCAATTCCCATCTCTCAAAAGCTAGAGTTCTAAGCCCCGGGAGGATCCACCTTAAGGAGCCCAATCTGAGTGCAGAATTAACCTTTTTAAAAAATATGAACATTACTGAGTTTTTATTTGAAAGATTATACTGGAGCATCGTAAAAACTTTTGGATAATCTCAGCTATTCAGGAGACTGAGGCAGGAGGTTTACAAGTTCAAGTTCAAGCTCAGCCAGGGCAACTTAGTGACTTAGCGATATCCTGTTTCAAAATTTAAAAAGAGGAGGAGAGAGGCTGGGGATGTGGTTCAGTGTAAAGGCCCTGTGTTTCATCCCCAGTACTACACACAGACACAGAGACACAGAGACACACAGACACACACACACACACACACACACACACACACACGCAGAGAAAAAGAAATCACCTTCATTGCCTCCCGTACCTCCCACTGGAGACTATACTTACTTCTGGGACATTCACTTCCTTCCAGTCTACCTTCCATGGATCTGTTTGGTGCAGTTTGGGCTCATACTCTTTATTTAATGGTGTGATATGTTTGTCCCCTTTATAAGGAAACAGTTTTTCAAGTTATTATTATTATTATTTTGTGACACCGGGGGATCGAACTCACAATCTCACACCTGCTAGACTAGCGCTTAAGCCACTGAGCCAAACTCCCAGCCCTAGTGTTTTGAGGCAGGGTCGCACTATGTAGCTCAGGCAGGCCTTGCACTAGCACTGTAGCCCAAGCCGGCCTCGAACTCACAACGCTCCTCCTACCTCAGCCTCCTGTCAAGTTATTATAAACCTTTTGTGAACATAACTATAATGACTAAGTAAGATTTTGCCATGTGACGGCTGTTGACTGACCTCCCTAACCATTTTTAGATTTTTCATTTGGAGGCTGCCTAGTTAGTTTCTGCAGGCTTCAGGAGCTGTGTCACTCTTCCCTAAGCCACCAGAGAGGCCCTGGGATGGAGAGGAATGAGCCGTAGGTTGGTAACAGGTGACATGGGTTAGAATTTTGATTCTGTTCCTTACAAAGATTTTAAAGCTTGTTCTGATTAATTATTTCCTTTCTGATTCTTTTCCTCAGCTACAAAATGACCTAAACAATCTTTAATTCTTAAGGTTTCATTGAGCTCTAACATTCTATGGTAATATGTTTTCCACTTAATGTTTGTTTTACAAAGTTTCCAGCAATTTCTAAAATTTCGTGTTATTTACATTTTAATGTGCTGATGTTTGCATAGGATATGTTTATGTAGTTCAAAATACCAGGAGATGCTACCTGCATTTTTGACAGTAGGCATACTCTTTGGCACCCAGGAACTCTGAATGTCTATTTTTAAAAGTTTTATGTATCATCCCCATTTGTGTAGAGGTACCCTATTTATACCTTAAAAATAATCTATATACTCCTAATAATGGTTGTTTGCTGATTGAAATTCTGCTGATAGGTCAAGAAGACCAGGCCTTTGACTAATGAACTCATCACGTGAAGTTTGATCCTTGCTTTATTGCCTTCTTACAAATCTAATAGACACTGAGCTTCTTCTTCCTACAAATTACCGTTGTTTTTGTGTTAACTATAAACATGCTTCTTGCAGAAAATTTGCATCAGTGAATTTCTGTACACTTTGGTGAGTGCTGTGCAGAGCTTCCAACTGGCTACTTAGAGCCTTATTCACAGAGGTTAATGAATTGAAACAACTGCTCCTTTTAAAGTGCTTTTCATGCAAAGCAAATGCTCTCAGTCAAAGTGGGGCTTGTGAAAATGGAAACAAAATACAGGTAACATTTCCATTTTTTGCTAGCTCTCAAATATGAGCTCAATTATATATACCGATTCCTCACAATGAATGTATTTATTATGTATTAAAAGCATACACTGTATTTCTTTAAAAAAATAAAGATAGAATTCACAAGAACAGTAGAACTCACAATAAAACAAGTATGAGCTCATGAATTTTCTTCCCACACAAGCATTCGCCTTTGATGCGTATGCGGTGGATGAGCAGACTAAGCCGAGTTTTGGCTGCTTTGGAGTTAGCGTTTGGTTGCTATCTTTGCCTAGGTGAAACGTTTACCTCAACACGGTCCACTGTATCAGCACCGGGCGGGATTGGTGCTATCCCAGTAGAAACTGAAGGAGGGATGTGAGGAAGAGACAGAGATAGTTGCATGCCATATTCGTGTTAGCAGCACAAACAATTCCATGTTGGAGAAACATGCCTCATTCTCTAATGAGGTAAAGGAAAATGAAAGTGTGGCCAGAGCGTTCTCCTCTGTAGAGCCTGTGGCTTCGATTTTGATTTCATCCCTTAATTGAGAACAACTTTGGCACTTTACACTCAATAGAAGCGGAATAGTCTATTCCGAGAAAACTTGCTTTAAATAAGGTGAATTACATGTGTTTTCTAAGTAGAGTTTACCATTTTCTCTTTTCAAGCAGTGATTTGGGGCAATGTGTTTACTTAACCTGGAACCTTTCAGAGCTTAATGAATACTTGTTGATGATCGTTGATTAGAGAGACTATTAGTCCTTAAAAACAAAGTCAACATTACTTTCACAGATTCTTGGATGGGAATTTGCATTCTATTCCAAAGGATAAGGCTTTTCTTAATTAAGACTTCAAATAACAAGTATTATATGACATAAAATGGTACAAGATACTGTGGCTCAAAATTTTGGAACTGCTTGATGGGACTATTACAAGGAAACTATGGGGAAGCGGTTATGGCCCTGAATCTGATGTGACTTGCTGTGTGGTCCTAGTGAAGAATCTGGACCTCTATTAACTTCCTGGTGCTGCTGATAGTCTACCATACATGAAACTGGATTTTGCCCAGGAAAAAAAAAACTGTCTTGGAGGAATCATTCAGCTGATAGATTGAATTTAAAAAATGAAATGTGACAACCTGATACACAGTCACAAAGGATGACCAGGAGACACAAGGAAATGCTACTGACTGAGGACTAAGGTTGACACCCTGAAACACAGCTCGGTGATGGCCACAGCCCTTTTCAAGGCTGTAGTCTTAGATGTCTATGAAGAAACTGGATGGAGCACACTTTTAAATTGGAGGCCTCCTAACATGGTGTGGTGGTTGGGGTGCAGTGTCAACTTGATAGGCTTTAGGATCCCCCCGGGGGGTTGGTGGAGCACACTTCTAGATCCGAGAGTGTTTGGTTAGGACATGGAGGCCGGGGCTTGGGGTCTAAGTCTGACCCTTGTCCCTTTCTCTTTGCCACTGTTCCCCTTCTCTGTGTCCCCACTGCCATGAACTAAGCAGCTTTACTCTACCCCACCCATCCACCATGATGTTCCCGTCTTGGAGTCAGTCAACCTTGGACTGAAAACCTCTGAAACCATGGACCAAATGAAACTTCTCCACCTCTAAATTGTAGCTGTTGGAGACTGTGTCCCAGCAAAGCAAAGCTGACTACTACACACTCAAAGCAGACCATCGGGTGGTGCTGTCCTGTTCCTCATAGGCCCTGGTACCATCGGCAGTGGATCCAGCAGCATTAGATTCATTGAGATATTTGCAAATTTAGAGAAAAAAACAACTGCGGGGGCTGTCAAGGCAGAGATGGAAAGTCACACAGAAAGTCCATGTGACTGCTGCCATCCAGAATGACTCTGGGCCATCCTAATCATCTCGATCGGTTTCAATTACTCTAAAAAGGGGACGAATCGACCATGAGTAGCAGGGCAGAAGGTTCCTCAGAGCACCCAAACCCGGGGGGTCCGGTGATTAGCCAAATACTCCTGAGGCATATAGGCCTCTGCTCTCCTTTTGGCTATGAAATGATAAGAACTCAATGTACCCATTCTACCTGAAGCCTAAGCATCAGCGCTTTCAAGAATAATTTGCAGCTTGAATGGTTTAATGGACTCTGCTTCCTGAAACTGAAAAGGCAGAAGCAGCTAAAAGTTTACTTTAGGCAGTCATTTCATTTCTATTAAGAACACTGCCAACTATGTGATTGTTAACCTCCTATTAGACAGACAAAGGTTTCTATCATGCTAAGGACTAAGATGCTTTAAACAAAGGCATTAATTTAAAACCTTTTCAATGTTTCAGAAGTATGAAAATCAACAATCTGAATCCTCTCCAAAAATGATTACAAAGTCAAAAGAACTTTGCATTTCCTAGTAGATATTACTTTAGAAGCATCCAAACTTTTGACTTACTACCTATACACTAGAAACCATGCTCTGGATGCCCTTTTGCAAACAAAAGAACAAACATTCCTAGGAAAAGCCTAAAAACACAACTTGTACACTGAACACTGCTTACCCCACACCCCCTCCCCCCAATGGAGAAGCCTCTGAGATACCAGCTCTACTGACATTGAACTGGGACTTTTTGCTATTGAGAAAACATTTTTCATGTACATTCAGTTTCCTCTGTGGCTACAGGGAAAATGCTTGACTTCTCTCCGGACTCTTGTCCATCAACCTTGGGGAACAGACTCAGGCAGGAGACTCCTGGTGGCTATGTTGCTGAGTGAATTGAACAGAGTACCCCAGAGTTGGCACTCAGAGCTCCAGGAGGAAGTTTTCTCACTCACCAGATCAAATCCAGGTGACTATATTGCCTGCCTGATCAGTCTAAATTACCCATCTGCATTTGACCATATAAAGGGACTGCAAATCAAGGAGCCATAGAGTGTCAGACCTGGTGTACTTCTAGTTTCCTTAACTGGTAGATGAGGGAGTGGAGCCCCAAAGAGTTAGGAGAGCGAGCCGTGGATTTGCAGTGGTGTAGCATCATAGTCTTACGCAGAAGACAATTCCCCATGGATGCGTTGCAACCCACCAGCAATTGCTTCCCTGCAGGCCAACAAACACATTTCTTAGCTCTAGCTTTGTAATCTCAAGGAAAAAGACCCGCTTTAAACAAAGGTACTAATTTAAAATCTCCTTAAATGATGAAGTCTCCTTTAATGATGAAGCAAGAAATTGCTCCATTATATTCTTGCTTCCTGTTGCCTATCAGACTAACTTTCTTTAACACAAGCGTATGGCTCAGCCAACTGCTTCCCCCGATTCAGCCACAGTTGACTTCAGGGAAATTGCACCATGAGAATTTTTTTAATCCAACAGTTAACTGATGCTACTGTAGTCCCCAACTCCCAGGGTACTGTAGTTCACCATGATGTCTTGGGACTATAAATAATGTGGTAAAGTAAGCACTGAACTTGGCACCTAGATGATCACATCTCAACCTGAGCTGCAGTTTTGCTGTCATATTAAATGCCTTCGTGAAGCCATTTAGTTTCCATTTCTTCAGCCGTCAAATGGAGATGATGGTCCATTCCTTGCTTACCTTTCAAGGCTACAGTGTAAGAAATATTTCATAAATGCAAAATAGAGGCAGTGTGGCAGCGTGGATTAGTACACGGGCTTTGGTGGCAAAAATACTTGGGCACAAATGTGGTCATAGCACTAGTGAGCTCTGTGACTTTAAGTAGGTTTTCAGCCTCGGTAAGCCTTGAAAAATAGGTACATTATTTGTGACTATGTCAAAGACTCATGGTGAGAAGCAAATGAAATAATGCATGTACAATGCTTATCACAGTGCCTTGTATGTATAGACTCAATTTTAGTGTCATGCTAAGCGTATGTAAGGAATAACAGCAACCTGCCATATAAAATCAGAAAAGCATCGCCTTTTAAGTATTATAAACCCTAATCAAGCAGATGACTGGCTTAGATTTATATTAGCATTTGATGTCTGAGATGCAATTGGAATCCAGAGCCAGAGGCTTTGGAAAAGGTCTGAAATAGAATCATTTTCTATGATAAATAGTAAATTCAACTCAGAGACTTTCCAGTACAATACATGCTTGAGATTCAAAGTACAAAATGATAGAATCCGGAATCGTGAAAAAGTACACATGTGTAGTACACAGGTCACACCCTATGTTCAGATGATTGTCCTGTGCCAATTTGAAATCAACTCCTGCGGTGGTCACTTCCACAGAGACTGGTTAGATTGACTCTGCTATGCACTTGCCACCGTGCTGGGACTTGACCCAGACTCAGGTCACACAGGTCCACAAACTCAGAAAGGACATGGAACAAGAAAGTACAGACATTCTGAGGTTAGAAAAGATACAAGTGCTCCTTTGGCAAGGATCGTTCCAGATACTATATCCCACAGTAAGTCAGCCTGACTGCCTCCCAGGTCAGAAACAAATGCTGAATATTTAGGTGGAAATGTAAAGTATAATGGAATGACCTATGTATCACATGCTGCCGATTCATTCATTTCCTGGAACTGACATGCATGGTGAAACTTTCTTCAATTAATTTTAATTTTTAGACACTATCTACCAGAACGTGTGTGACAGTGTCTTTAGTATGACTGCATGAATGGAGGATTTCAAATTCTTTGAAATGAAGATTAGTACCTGGAGACTGCAAATTAAACTCGTTTAAAAGTAATCCAGGTAAAAGAAAATCTCACTTCAGAAAATCTCAGAATCAGCATTTCTATAAAACCAAGCCTCTTAAAAAATGATTTGTGGTTTCACCTGAATGGATTGGGTCATGGAGTCTCAGTTTTGATCTTGTTCTATCTGAAAAGATGCCCAGTCATCCCTCCAGCAGGGTCTTTTGGGTGGGGGTTTGATGAATGGGGGAGATGGGTGAGGGCCACGGCTGGAGGCAGTCAGAACAGAAGAAAGGCAACAGAAAAAGCAGGGAGAGAAGATGGTGTGTGATTTTCCAAATTATTGTGTTGCACTGGGAGTTACGAGACCAGGATTTGAGGAAGGGCCTGCTAGGTCAGAAAGGGGCTATTCTGGCCAAAGCCAGGACAACGGCATGCCCAGAAAGTCTTCTATCTCAGTGAGGATGGCTCAGGAAATGCAAGGGGAGGCAGGCAGCCTCACTTTCAGAGACTAGGTGGCCTAGCTGCCAGCAGGATGCCAGGCCTGGGCCCTGACTCCAGAGAGCCTTTTACTCCCCAGATCCTGCCCTCTCTGCGGCCTGGGCTCCCTTCGTCCCTGCCAGCATTTGGTGGAAAGAAGCATGGCATGTCTGCTGCACGCTTGCCCACATGTCTGACAGCCGGGTTCTAAGCTCCTGCTGCCTTCAGAGCCAGGCATGGGCAGGAGGGGGTGGGAGATGGCTTGCTTTGGATCAGAGAAGACAAAGCATCCCCCCTGCCCTGCAGCTGATGCTGACCTGGAGCACGTGCAGGACTTGGTGGCTGGCATCAGGGACAGCCTTCCATGCTGCGTCTCAGCTTCTCCCCTGTCTGAGGAGGGAGGCTGGGAGGGGGACCTCCTTCCACCCAGCCCAGCCTTCCCGCGTGGTTTTGATCTCAGGAAGGGAATGCCCCTGCCCTTCTTTGAAGCAGCAGCCAGCACCGCTTGTCTCTTCTCTCCTTCCCGCAGGCACTTCTGTTCCGAGTGCTGCCTCTCGCTGACTCCTTCTGCTTCTGCTAGGTCCTCCTGCTGATCGGGAAGAAAGTGCACCAGTGGGGTGATGGGGGTCTGGAACTCTTAAAGGAGAAGCTTTATTTCAGATGCAAATTTGTTTACCTAGCGTATTACTTTTATGTCTCTCGCCACTCAATATAACCTCATGAGAAAAGGAAACCAGATAGAAAGAGACCATAATCACCATTTCAACATTAGTTGTAGATGCTCTGGTTTTCCTTAAGGATTTTCAAGCAGATTGGGCACTAACTGTGTTGACAATCATTATTAGTCATCAAATCCAATTCAGGGATCATTTACTGAGGGCATAAAGGTGGAGGAGCCTGGATTTGGATGAGGCATTCCTGTCACTATACGGGTTCACAGTCCAGGACAGAGCGTAAACAAGACACAGAGATAATTTGCAAACCTATGGTACCGTTTTTTGCCAATCGCTCCTGCATAACTCCTCTTTGACCAGAGGAGTTTTCCAGTAGCTGAATTGACAAGCCAGTTTGAGATGTAGTCTCTCCTTGGCTGCCCATTGGTTGATGGTCTGTCAATCAAGTAGGGTCTGCCCATTGGTTGATTTTCTGTCACTCAACTAGTGTTTGCATGGGACTTGGCCCTTGCAAAATAGACAGGCTGGCAGAGTCCCCACACGATGCTAGAGTTGCAGGACCACAGAGCCTTGCTTCTGTATGTGAAATGTGCATGACTCAAAATAAATGCGAAGGAGCCTGAACCCAGTGCTCTTTCTGACCCAGATCCTCAAGTCATTCAAGGTTGGAGCACGGATACTTTCTACTGGGTCCAGCCCTGGATGACTTCCCAAGTTCTAGGTTCCAGGGTGAGCTCCCTTTCCAGGGAAGATGTCAGATCTTGTGCAAATCACCAAGGTGAACCCTCAGTTTCTTCTGAAAAGAAAAAGCAATTTGGATGATTTTCAAAATACGAGATAATTTCAGAGAAGCTTACTCAAATACAAAGGAGAACATCAGCGTGGTATGAGCCAGATGGCTTCTGGATCATGTCTGTAGTTTTATGGAAGAGGAAACTGAGGCCCAGAGAAGTGACTTGCTGGAGTCACGCAGAGAGTCAGTTACTAGCACCCAGTTCTGCCCCTCCTTGTAGTCCTAGGACTTCAGCAATGCACCAACACTACTCCCTGTGGATAAGATAGGAAGAAGGCAAAAGAGATGACTGAGACTTCTGAGTGCTCAAGCTCCTGAAACGCCAGGAAAGATCTCTGCCCTTTGTACAGCCCTTCTTCCAAGGGGGCCAGGCAACTTGTCCCTCCAGGGAATCAGCTACCGTGCCTGGCCTCTTCCTGGACTAGAAGCCAGGCTGAAGGGAGGAGAGGCTGCCTTAAGCCTTCCGCGTGCAGAGAGGGCTTCTCAGGCCTGGAGGGAGACAGCCAGCAAGTGTGTGCCTGGGATGCTGGATACACATCCAGCGGTTTCCTATTTATCAGAGCTGGAAGGTGCAGAAGGCTCTGCCCAGGGCATACGAGGGCTGTTGGAGGAAGGTAGCAGCACAACCCAGTTTACCCTGGCCTAACCCTAAACCCGAGGGCCCTTATTTGTGCCACCCAATGCAACTAACTGCCTCCAGGGCCCACAGCTTGCTGACCTACTAAGTGCTCGCCAGGCTCCGCGGCCCCGCACGGCACTGCGTCACGCCCGTGGGCTGGGATGAGCAGTGCCGCAGGGACGGTGAAGGTGACCGCCTTCTCCTTCGGGGACACGCGAGCTCTGCGCTGCGGACCCGAGGGACGCGCAGGGCGCAAAAGTTTGCTCGGGTGCTGGGGTCTGAAGAGTCTCGCAAGGGCCGCTGGCTGGCAGCTAGGTCGACCTCCACCCTGCGGCAGTTTGTGCCCTCTTTTCTCCGTGCAAACAGTAACTGCCAATGGTCGGGGCTCACAGAGAGGGTCCCACTCCCGGTCCCGCGTCCCGGCCCCGCTCAGCCTCCCTCCTGCATCCCTTCGGCTGCTTGTGGGGCCCCCGCCGGGTCGGGTCCGCAGCTCTGCAGTGGCTCCCGCCAGCTGATGTGGAGAGGGTGGGGGGTCCCGGGCGGCCCAGGCGGGAGGGGCGAGCCCCTGCCAGATCCGGGGATGATAACGTGCCTGCTCCATGTCGCGGCTTCTAGCTGCCCAGGCTCCGCCCCCTGTGAGTGTGTAAGTGTGTGATGCTGCCGCGGCCGCCGCCGCCGCCTGTGCAGCCGCCGCCGCCGCCGCCGCCGCCGCCGCTGCCGCCGCTGACCCGGCAGCCGCGCCGCGCCGCTGCCGCTTCCTCGGCCGCCCCCGCCTCCGCCGCCGCCGCCGCCCGCCCGCAGCCTGCCCAGCGGGCGGCCCCAGCCCGCAGCCGCCGCCGCCGCCGCCGCAGCCTTGGGGCGCTGGGCGCGCGGGCAGACTCGGAGCGAGCGGACCCGAGGAGCGGGCGACCAGGCGCCCGGCCGCCCCGTGCCGCCGCCACCGCTCCGGAGCTCAGGGCCAGGCACCTCCCGCGCCCGCCGCCGCTGCCAATGCGGCCCGGGCACTTTTAGCCAGACCGGAGGGCCGGAGAGCCGGGCTGCCGAGGGCAGCGAGCCAGCCGCGCCGACCCCCAGCGAGCAGGGGCTGCCGCCCGCCGCCGCCGCAGCCGCCCGGCCGCTATGGATCTATTCGACTTTTTCAGGGACTGGGACTTGGAGCAGCAGTGGTAGGTGCTGATTTTTGCCTTCTCCTTTGACGAGCGGGTCCCCAGCGGGGTCCGGGCTTTTCGCCTTTGTTAAAAAGCGCCAGAGCCGTGGTGGGGGGCGTCCCGGACGCCCCCACACTTGCTCTCGGCCACCTCTGGCCCCTGCCGTGGTGACTCCTAGGTCCGGTGCCCGGGTGGGGGGAGGTGCGGGGAGACAGGGATGCGGGCAGAAGCGTCGCTTCGCGCTCCAAGTCTGTAGAGTTGCATCCGGCCCGCGGCGGATTCGGTGCCACCCACCTGGGGGCTCAGCTGCACGACCTCCGCCCGCCTTTTCTCGCCTGCGGCTCCGGGGCACGGCCTCTTTGCGCCCTGCGTGCCGACCGCCTGAAACGCCTCAACTTTTCAGGTGCCCAGTAGCCGCGGCCGGCGGCGGAGGAAAGGCGGCAGCTAGGTGCCACCGGCCACGCTCCGCTTCCTGGGCGACCACCGCCCTCGCTGCCGCCACCTCCATCCCTACGGGCGATGCGCGACGCGACGCACGCACCTTCCCCGAGGCCGGCTCAGCCCAAGTTCCGCGCACTCCCGGGCCGAGCTGCGTCTTCAGGGACCACCGCGCCACGGCCCCCGCATTGGGGTCCGCTTCTGCGCTCGGTTTTCAAGACTGAAGGTGTTTGAAGTGGGCCCCCAAAGTCAGTTGCTCCGACGTCAATGTACGTTTAATTCCCAGCTGGACCCCCGTCAGCCTCTCAGTGGGCGGCAGCCCTAGGTTTGCAGTGCACACACACAACGAGGATTCAAAGGTTGAATCGCGTCCTCCCAAAATCCCCTAAACTTGATGCTCACAGATTTTAAGAGATGATGCAGAGGTGAACGGGAGCCAGAAAGTTGTTAACTCCTTGTGTGATGTTCGGACGCGCATGCATAAATGCAGATGCACCAATCTATTAACTTTTTAAAAACTTCACCTTCTACCATAGACGTTATTGATTTTTATTTGTCTAAACATTTTAACGCATCAGTTCTCCCTGCAGCCCAAGGAATTAGATGGGGAGGGAGGAGGCGGCAGCAGCGATTTAAAATTGCACTCTTGGCTAGAGCCCCTTTAAATGTAGTTAGAATAATCTATAGTACCCACCAACAGTGCGAAATCTTTTGCAATGTTCAACTACTAGCGGCGGCCGTTGGCTATGAATGCTGTATATTTTTTACAAGGATTTCCCTTGCTGATGTGATATTTTAGGCAATTTCCGTCTTGAAAAAAGGGTCATAGGCTTGGCCAATAGCTTCAGTATGCCGATCAGGACTCCTTTAATTGCAAACCCAAAATAATCGGAACTTGAATATGTTTTATTTTACAGCAATTCCAGGTAAATCTTTGAAGCACAAATTACGTCGTATCCGTATTAATCTGCAAGGCATGTTTGAAACTACGCAGAGTTGTATCAGTTCTGCAGAAAGATTTTATATTACATTTAAAAATATGCTGTTATTTAAAAGCAAATATAGAAATAAAATCATTGCTCAACTCAATAGTATGCTCCTGCACAAAACCTTTACTCTGTTCCACTAATTTATTTTGCAGACAACCAATAACCACAGCATTATTATTTGCATGCAATTTGCCTAATATGTAGCATGGATAAAATTGTTAATTTAACAGACATTGTTATAATTGATTTCACGGGTGTAGTCCAAGTGCTAACTACATACACGCTATTAGGTTTTAAAAAATATTTATTGTGCTTATTACAGTTTAATCTTACATGCAGCTGAATATTTAAAGGAGGTGGGCTCTTTTATGTTTGATTTCTGGTCTTCCGGAGGATGTGAGCCCTTCTGTCTTCTGGGAGGCTATTTTTAAAGAGCACCCCAAACCCTTTTCCCTCTGGCTTCTTAACTGTGCCAGATCAGTTAAGGAGCATGTAGACTTGGACATTCGGTGAATATAATGTGAAATAATGGGGAACTAGTGTATCAGGTATGCATACATCAGCCTGCGTCTTCCTTCTGTGTACATGATCCAGGGCAGTTTGTCCTTCTTGCTGTTCAATTGTGAGGGGCCAGCTTCCTCATGCGTCTGTGTTTATGCACATTTGTAATGTGATTATGCCTCTGCGTCTTGCACACGCACATAGAGAAAGGAACACAAATGTGACAATGGTGGGTGAACTGCAAAGCTTGACGTTGTCATTAATGGGAATCTGTACCTTTGAAACTCTCTTTGGACATCCAGAGGATGCTGGTTACATGTTCATTAGATGTTAACTGCCCTTCTTTGAGAGTAAGTGACTGCTTCATAGTGATGACATCCACTCCCCTGAAACCCTCAGGAAGACTAAAGAGGGAAAAGACCCCCTACAAAGTTAAGAAGCTTCTTTATGCTTACTCCGAACATGTTCCTAATAGTCACTTGTAGAACAAGCCTGGAGCTTTCTCTAAGCCTAAATATTTAACAGTAAGTGGATCAGGGCAGCTTCAAAACAAACTCATTTTCCTAGACATAATGAACAAAGACTGTGCATATACTGTGTACGCCTTATTTGCAACCATTGACTGTAGTAAACAAAAAATGCATGCCCATTTACAAACACACACTTGTTAGGGCAAATGCAAATGGAAAGAATGGGCGATGCGTGACGCTGCAGCGTGCAGGTGGGTGCAGTGTCTGGGAGTGCTCGCGTGCCCAATGGCACATCTCGCTGGATTCACCAACGGCAAGAATATCTTAATGGGTCATGCTCTGGACTCGATTAAAGGGCCAGAGCTCAAGTTCTTTAAGATTCCTGGATGAATGAGCAATGTTCACCTGAGTTTGAATTTAATATGAACCATTCTGTGAAGGAAAAAGAAGGCACAGATGTCTGTATGCACCGGGGAGATGATTTGCTCAAAATAAAAAAAAAAGGAGAGGGGGAGAAAAAAATTAAATTTAATCATTTAAATCATTCAGTAGACTTGCCTATGGTCATTAAGCAAATGAATTCTGAGGTGTGTGAAGATCACGTGGCTAGATTTTGGACTTGTTTACCAGCAATGGCAAAGTCGTTAACCCCTACTTAAGAGGGACAAAAACACAAATTCAGAGAACCTATGACAGTGTTCAGGCTTCCAGTTCTGCAAGCACATACCCTCCAGTATTGATTAAGTATTACTTTGTAACATGCCAGGATTCTTTATGGGCTGCTTATCTGTGTTTTTTTTTATTAGAAAGGAGGGAAGGAAGGAAATATAAAAAAGGATAAGTTCTTAAAAAAAAAGATGAAAAGAAAGCCACCATGATAGTAAAACCACAATGCGGATAATCCTATGGAAAACGGTAGGTAAGTGACTGTGACAGTGGCCGACTTCTCGCTGCAGAGGGACCGCATCAATTGTGTGTCGTTTTTATGTGATGTCTCACAAGTAGCCTAATTAGAGCGGGCCTTGCAAACGGGCAGTTAGACAGGAAGAGACTTAAACTCACGGAACTGTTATATAAATAGAAAGTTCAAAGGTCTGTGAGGGGCTGTCAAGGCTGAAAAGGGGCCATGTGCTGGCCAGGCTTCTCATCCTTGGGGGAAGGCAGCCCCCAGGGCCTGCCCTGGCAGCCCATGCTGTCCCCAGTTTTCCTGGACCTTGTTGGGGGCCCGAGTGGAAGGCTCTGTTCTCCAGACAAAAGTGAGCTGTTCTAGCTCCAGCAGGGCACGGCCCCTTCCAGTAGGGCAGCATCAACCCTGTTGCCTCCGCTTGCTCCTGCGCAGGTCTTCCCAGACCTCCTGAGCCTCAGTCTGGTCGTTGATGGTGGGGTGTGGGAATAGGGGAAGCACAGTCTTGGCCAGCTTGGGGCCATTAAGACTGTGGTGTGTGTGGTGGGGTAGAGGTGGAGCGGTGCTATGGAGTCCTGTTTTCACTGAGGCCCAGTGAGTCTCAGGATTTTTTCCTTCCCTACCTCCATTCATTTCTTTCCTTCTTGGGTCCTTGAAAAGGGAGAAGGTTTGTAGTTCATTCTGCCCCCTGCCCTCAGGACAATATACATTCTTCAGTGTTTTAGTAGTCACTCAGCAAACCATTTTGGGTTGTTTCTTAAGGGGAATGCAGATATTGAAGATGGTGAAATTAGCTGATGGTAAGGTCTCTATAATTCTTGAAACTCCACCCCCTAAAGAGTAGTAAGGAGTAAAAGCTACCTCAGTAAAGCTTAAAAGGCGCATCTATTGGGCAAGGAAGAAAATTGTCTCATGCTAGAAATGTTTAATGATACACGAATTGTTTTGCTAATGATTCAGTCAAGCGTTTAACAACTTTAAAATATACAAATCAAGATGGAAAATGACTGCCTCAAAAATGAATCTGTCATTATAGGCATAAATGAGATTCCAAACATTTAAGCATTTTGTAGATGGGTAAAATTATATTATATTTAAACATGCTAATTATTGTTGAATGGAAATGGCTTTAATGTGCTGAACCTTTATTTCATGCCTATTATTCTTAGCTAAGATTACTTCTTGCATGCAGAATTTGCACATATTTAACATAATTTCAAAATTCTAAAACGTCCAATAAAATGGCCATCTCTGGAACGACCTAGAAGCTGTAGTCCTGAAAGCATCTAACTGTAGGTCATACCTCAAAGAGGGCAACCGCCATGTACTTGATTAGCTTGTCAAGTAGACAAAACAATTGGTGTAGTGATTACATTTCACTTTTAATTTTGTCTTTCTTTTTGTGATTGCTATGGGATAAAGGAAGAGAGATTTTTAAAACTTGTTTACTGATAAATGGGAAGAAGTATGTTGCTGATTAAAGAGCTCAAGACCACAAGTCAGAGGAACCGTTTTGAGGGGTGTATGTGTGTATTCCATCTGTGGTACAGCTCGTTAACATCATTGCCACTACTATAATTTGAGCATTTACTCTGTACTGCAACCTCTGGGCTAAATGCTTTATATACTCAACCTCACTTCCAACAAGAATATGAGGTAGATCCTGTTATGATCTCTGTTTTTGGAGATCACTGCTACTATGCAATGCAATTCACATTTTAGCCTAGATGTAGCTGACCCCAGCGCCTGTACCACTGACCAAAGACATTCTGATTCTGAGCCTTTGCAACACATGCAATGAGTTTCATGTTCCATCTCATTTCGTGTTTGTGAGTTAGAGTTGCAGCTGATGTTCCCATTTTACAGATGAACAAACTCAATCCTAAAGACGTTGTGTGACTCACCAAATACACACAGTCTGTGAGTGGTAGAGCTTGGTCGGTAATCCACATACAGTATCCCCATTTCCACATCAGGTACCTTTCCACCAAATGTCACTGACTACTCTTTATTGTGTGGGTCCCAGTATTTTGTTGTCAGTGAAACAAATGGATTAGATTGCATATATCATACTTGTGAAAAAGTAATCTGTGGCCTTACCATGTCATTGGCCAGCTGTGGAATGTTGTGCTTTTAAGAGAATAATTTGCATACTGACATAATCTCTTAGTGCTTGCTAATAATTTACATACTGACATAATCTCTTAGTGCTTGCTCTTTCTTTCTTTCTTTCTTTCTTTCTTTCTTTCTTTCTTTCTTTCTTTTTCTTTTTTCTTTTTTTTTTTTTTGTACCGGGGATTGAACTCACAACCTTGCACCTGCCAGGCAGGCACTTAAACAACTGAGCTAAATCCCCAGCCCTTTTTAGTGCTCACTTTTATGGAAGGCCCTCTAATTAATACACCTCAATGAGAATATATATATATATATATATATATATATATATATAGTCAAGGTCTTGAGAGCTGCCCATTTAAGTTTGTATGCAGAAAAATTCTTTAGACTTCATATTTTTACATAAAGAAAACCATGGTACATTTTTCTGGTTGATTTGAAACCTCAAATCTGGTGGCAAGAAGTTGGTAACATATCTTGCTAAAGCTTTGTAATTCACCACGTCTATTATTCGATTGAATCCTTACTATAGCCCTGAGGTTTTCTAGGGTTTGTTATTATTAGCTGCACTTTGTAGATGAGTGAACTGAAGTTCAGAGAGGTTAAGTGACTTGCCTCAGTTTGATACGGTAAGTGGATGATTTCAGCGTACTCACTTCTGTGTACCATCACTGTTGCATTGAGTCACCTGTGATAAATATCCACCTTGCTCCCTAGCGAGTCATCTAGAGGACAGTCACATCACAGATACCAATAAACATCTGTTGATTGATCTTAGAGTCAGACTTGGCTCAAAGACTGTTTCATGCAAATGCACATATCTTTCAATGATAGCAGCTTAGTAAATCCTGGTGATAATACTGGCCCTCTGCCTGTGTGATAGTGTTTTAATCACTGGCAATTACTTTCAGGTCTCTTACCAGTCTGATCTCATTTTGTAGAAAATCATAAGGAACATGATGGCTGCAGAGGAAACTTAATAGCAAAAGACAGAAGCAGAACTCATGGTCTGGGTGTGATTAAAAAAATACAATTTCTATGGATTCTAAGATATGTTTAGCACTGAGGAAAACAACAGGAAGGATTAACTTTTAAGGTACAGGGTTACAGGAGTTAATGGACTGGCACTGTGTCTCAAACGAAGAATGTTAAAGAAGAATGTGTGACAAAAATCTGAAGAAGAAATGAGTGATTGGAGGGTTGGGATTCCTCCAGCTTTTCTTGAGTTTCAGGCTTTATGACTTGTATTTCATCATGAGAAGGCTGTTTTTCTACTTAACTGTAGCAGATCCACACCATAAATTATCATGACTGTTAAACAAAGGTCCAGCACTAGGTTCCTCTAATGTTAAACTTTTATGTTGCACTTTAATGACATTTTATATGCATTTTCAAAGCAAGGCACCCTACACCATGCAGAGGGTGATGCTCTGAATTGTTGAATTTATTTTAAAGTAAATCTTTTGGATGACCTTAGCTGCTAACATCTACCTACTTACTGAGCTGAGAAAAATTATCTGAGAGCTTAAATGTAAAATGGCATGATTTAAGCAGAACTGACAATGGCACTACAGCTAGAATCTGATTTTGATTATAGATTGCTTGGTTTATGGGATGCTATTTTTAAAAAATATACCTGTGCATTTTGCTTCATTTGAAAAAGAAAATCGGCTTGTGATTTAAGGTAATGTTTGATTTGGTTCTTCGGTATGCCTGTGCTGGTAAAAGAGGGTATAAAAGTCACACATTGGGGAATAAGCAAAGGAAACAGGCTTTGTTGTCATTACAAACTCAAAATCACTCATCTGTTTATTTCCTCAATGTTCGTTTTGCTGGAAAAATAAGAAGAAAAAGAAAAAGAAGAAGAAAAAGAAAAAAAAAAACACCCATTACTTTCACCTGATGAAGAATGGTTTGTTTTGTTAGATTTCCAAATAATATTTCTTTGCATCATCTGTCCTCTTCAGTGAAAACCAAATCTCAGGAGCAGGCACAGTTTCCCTTGGTGAGCTTTATTGAACTGAATTCCTCGAGTCAGAGTTTTGTGTTTTGCAGACAACATCTCTTGAAAATAGTATTGAAATGGGTTTCTGTAGAAATAAAAACTAAAACACTAATAGTCTTATAATGGCTCCAAAATTGCAATCTAGACTTTAGCGGTCTCTGAGAAAAGACATTTGCTACGAGTCTGACTGAGGTTTTCTCAGTCTTTGGGCTCCTAGAAGGTTTGAGCTAACTAACCAACAGAAGGACTAGGTTGGAAGGTCAGTTTAACCTTTCGACTGTAGCAGCGTGTTCACAATGACCTAACTATCTGTTGAACAATGTGAAATGTAATCACACAGGCTTTATTTCCCTCTCCAGGATGTCAGTCAACTAATTTTTTTAAACAAATTCATTTTCCAAAGGGACTGATTGTTTTCATGCCAGGTCGGCACAGCCACAGTGACTAAATTAGATTCAGCATGATGGATGTTTCTGATGAAGTGCCATGGAGAGGTCTCATCAATTAGCTATTATTTATTTGCTGGCAAAATGCTTGGCTCTGGTCTGTAGACATTAATCAATTCCTCGAACCTACTGATTCAAGGCTGGAGGGGCCTTTCGGATGATCTGGCGCAGTGTCCTCATTTTACAGATGAGGAGACTGAGGCCCAGCATATGAAAATGGCTTGCACTGGGACAGCGATGGCGAACCTTTTAGGGTTTTCAGTGATGCAAATGTCTGTTGTGGCACACTTGCCTTATGTTCCCCACTGTTGTAGCATCCAGTTGCTCTACCGGTCAGTCACCTTTAGGGGGAGATAAAGGGAGTGTAAAAGATGACTTCCGCCACCTCAGGCTTGACATTGGCATACAGAATTACATTTGGGGAAATAATGTGACACAGACTACAAAATGAAATAGGAACCCAGAGAGAGAGAGAGAGAGAGAGAGAGAGAGAGACCTAGCATAGGCAAAGCAATCCTTCTCAAGGCCCACGACACTCTTTTAGTACTATTAGTGCAGTCCTGAGAAAAACTAGAAAGGCAGAAATTTACAATACTTAGAAGACCTGGCGCTTTTGCCACTCAGCATGAGGCGATTGACTTGGGACCCCAACTTATTTGATTTGACAGCAGCTCATATTCATCATATAATTCCCAGAGTCATGTTTAACTGTGTGAGTGATAGAGCCTCATTAACACTGACTGCCCTCTGCTGAGGGACAGCCACCCAATTCTCCACAACGACTTTGACTGAGCTATGGAAGCATTTGAATAAACATTATTCCAAAAAAATGCCAAATGAAAACATTTTCCTGAAACAATTGAAACAAATGTTTGTAAATTGGCACAACTGCCAGCAAAATAGCTATTTTCAAAGGAGGTATATATTGTGCTTCTCGAGATGTACACAATTCATTGTTTCTTTTGTTCATTCTCCTTTTCTAAAAAAATAAGTAACTCTTTTATTTGTTAGGTGTGCACCAATATTTTACTATATGTATTTCTTTCCTGATAAATGAATTGGTCCTTTGGTACTATCTGATTGGTATTTACATCTCTGTTTATTGTTAGTTATTTAGCCACCAAATAATTCTTTGTTGGCTATCCTAACCTTTACATCTAGCTCTATCTCTGTAAAGCTGCTAGCTAGTAGTGTCCTTCGTCCTCCTCTGGCCCTCATACTTACATACTCCTGCCCAGTCTGGTCAGATGCCTCTCTTCTGCTCTTCCATACTATCTTGAGCAGCCTTCTACCTGGGCTGTACCATGCTTTCCCACTTCCATGAATCCTTCATGAGCCCGTGTTGTTGTGAGTGTTGTGAGAGTCTTTTGCATCTGTCTTCCTAGTGCCTGGTGCAAAGAAATAACCTAATGGCACCAATTTGGAGTGTAATCTCATTCATGTATTCAATTCATTCAGTCACTGTACTAGGTCTTCAAAATGTTAAGTCCGGGAGGCAAGAGGATGTAATAATAATGATAAAACATAAAATAATGATTTTCTATGTGATGAGCTCTGGATTTTGTCATCTGATTTCACTATTTTAAAGAGCAGGTAATTGGGACAGAGGCATCCAGCAACTTAACCAAGGTCACAAGGGCAGCATGTCACAGAGCTAGAATTAATGCACAGGCCACATGAGTCCTTAGCTGCTCTGCTAACCCATAATGATACCTTGGGATAGATACTGTCCTAGGACGAGCCCTGCTTGCAGTGGGGCTCTTCAGTGGACTGGTCTGATGAGGCCTTTGCTATTCATATTTATTTTATTTATGGTGCTAAGAATTGAACTCAGGACCTTGCACTTGCAAGGTAGGTGCTGTACTGCTAAGCTATATCCCCAGCCCTGCTATTCATCTTTAGTATATACAAGTCAGCCTTTCGTTTAAGTTCCTAGCCAAAAATCAAACAAGGTATCTACTACAATGGGAGACATATAATTCCACTCTTCTTTGGTGTAAGCAGCAGATGCAGTACCTGGGAGAGTGTTCTGAAAGGTAGAACTTAATTCAAAGTTGGTAAGTACTCAGTTCAGTGAGGGTAGAGATTTTAGTAGGTTGTGTCGACTTGTGCCTCTGCAGTACTTAGAAAGGTGTCTGGTAGAAAGAGATGTTTAGTTATTATTTGTTCAACAAATAAATGGATTGTGATAAAATTATCTGCTTCATATTTTGTGTGATCAGATTTGTGGAAGGACAGCTCAGAGGTATAAGAGTGAGGGCTAAGAGAACAGCTGAAATCTTGATGGCCAGGCACATAGACTCAGGTACTTGTCTTGCCTTTAGCTCCAAAGGTATTTCCCAATGGGGTTATTAAAATTATATAAATTAAACATTCTTTATGCACACCTTACTTGCCAGGAATCCAGCTGAGAATTTATTGTTGGTAAGCAAAACCTCACTCAAACAGCCCTAAATATATCAGATCTGGGATTGTATAGATAGATAAAAGATACATTTTGCTTGTCACAAGGTACACACTTTAGTATCCACCACAATATTTTAAGGGTAATTGTTCAGGCTTTTTAAATTCATTACCACCACTGAATATAGGCTTTCATCTAGTACAAAACTGAGGGGAAGAAGATACCTTTAACTTTTGCTGAATACTTTTCTCCATCTTTTTTGTTTCTGAACCTCTTGTTTTTTTTTTTTTCATTGTTCCTGCTTTGAAGGCTAACCTAGGATTTGGGTTTTCCTAACATATATTTTTAGACCAAACACATTGTCTATTTATGCCTCTGGCGGTTTCAGATTACAATTTCATCCCAAGGATGTGCAGAAAATTTTCCACACATGTTGATTTTTTAAAACTCTGTCAAATGTTTCAGTAGTCATGGTAAAAGAACTAATACATACACAGGGTTATGTCACATACATTATAGATATGATCTCATTGATCGAGCACCCTAAAACATAGATGCTTTCAGCCCTGTTTATAGCCCAGAGTTGAGGATCCAAAAGGTGTACTTCTAACTTTCCCAAAGTCACACAATTAGTGACTGCAGAGCTTTGATTCAAAGTTAGGTTTTCTGAGACCAAAGCCTGCGCTCTTTCTACCATAACCTGCCTTCACAGAAAGTTAGATGATAACAAAGTTTAATGGGGAACTTCAAAGTAATACAAGTAATCTTGGAAAAAGATCCCTAAATAAATATTATTTTATTCTTTTCACAGTGCAAAATGATGGTCCAGAAGACAGAAAGAAAAAAATTGATGAAAATATTAAGGAAATTCTAGTGGCTACAGAACGTCCAGTTACCCAAATTAATCAGACATTAAGGTTACATACTGGGAGGGCAGGTACAGTATGCACCTGATGGATTTTTAAGAAATTGGGTCTCGATCAGAAACCCAGCATACCTAAACATTAGTTAAAGATCCAGAAAGATTCCAAGAATCATGCTAGATCTTTTTAAAAGTTAATGGTTAAACGTTACTGCGTCCCTTTTGCTACAATTAGGTTTTTTTGGCCATTTAGTTTTGAAGTTCTGTAACAGTTTAAACTTCACCAGTGGAAATATATTCAGGCTGCAAGTGTTAAACTCCACATCAAAATGATGAAGACCATTTTTGTTGGGCTCTGATTAGCATCTTACCCAGAAATCACAATGAAATGCTATTGCACAGTGTAATGCCATTGAAAAATGATACCTGTGACACAATTCTACCATACAGGCTTTAGTAAACAATTGTCGTAACTCATATATCTTGAACAAAAAAATAGAGATTTGATAAACTTATTTCAAAAGGTTTGAAAAGTTAAAGTGAATTCTAAATGTAGATTAGTAGTAAATGATGACAGCTGAGCCAGCATTACCTCAGTTGATTAATTTATAAGGATACTGGTCAATGATTTTAACCAACAGCTATGCATAGTAGAATCCTAATAGGATCTGTCTATTAAAATTGCATAAAGTAGGGCATTTGATTTATTTCAGAGTTTCTCAAAGCTCAATTTTAACTTCATACAAATAATGCATTAGTCACCCAGGATAAATGACACACTGAATAAAGTTGTGATTTTGTCTGCTTCTCATAATCTGATTTAGAAAAGGATTACACCTGTCTTCGTAGTTCATTCTGATTCCAAGCATTGGTATGTAGAATGGGAAATTCAAGCCTCCTGTTTTATATCTCATTAGATGACACCAGACCACTTAGCCTTTCACACCTCTGGGACTCTTCGGTGTTTAAGGAAGACTCTGGTTTGGGTGTGCTATTAAGGATTACTACATTTGTAGTGAGGTAAACAGAAGGTTTAAAGACATTTTTGAGATGTGGTTAAATACAGAGTGTACACTGCTATAAAACAAAACTACCAAATTAACACAAAATCACTCAAATTCACTAAAGCAAGGTAAAATGTAACTTTGCCTAGGCCCATTTGGGTGCACCATGCCCTTACCTTTGACCCTGGGGTATGGGGGAGACTTCTTGCACTGTGAAAGCAACAGGAGCTCCTCCAGGGGTGTACCTCTCACTCAGCCTTACAGGGTCCCCCCACATGCAATTTCAATGCCAAAGACCTCACTGAATTGACTGCTCTGATCACCATTATTTCTGTCTTTCATTAGGTGGCTCATTACCTTAATGGAAGATGGAAAGGTGAGTTGGTCCAAAAACTGTAACTTGTCTGGCCTGCACTTGCTTAGCAAAATTAGAAGAAAGGGGAGGTCTTAAATTCATGGCTGGCTGAAACTGTGTGGGTTTATATTTTTAAGATTAAAAAAAATAACCATGAGAAAGTTCATAGAACTCTGTAGACATCACATAATTGTAAAACCTAAGGTAAATGATGAAGTATGGAGTAAGTTTCCTGAAATTGAACATAATCATAAAAACTCAAGGAAAAGCAATATATTCTGCAAAATTTATGGCAGTGTATTTTGGGGGGAGAGTTTGCAAAGCTTGACAACCTCGATGCATCTGGCCTGGCACATTTCTGTTTGTAATGAGAACCTTATGGGGTGCTGGGCCTTGGTTTTCTTAGGCAGGGCCTGCTCCCCAAGGGTATCATAAATGATACACAAGTCAGAAACTTCATGGCTCGTGGCATTTCTCCGAGATATTTTAGTTAAGCTGCCCCACCTAGCTACAGTGACAGGGGGTGGGAAGAAGTCCTGGTCATAAATCTTCGTTGAACTTTAATTAATTAATGCACTTATTTTTATTATTTTGCTGCTGCTTATAGGAATTAGAAAGGGGAAATTGTCCATGTAGTGAGTGACTGTGCACGCACTTCACAGAAATAGCTCAGGTGCATGAGTCAATGTGATTTTTATTATTTGATAGGCGCATAGTCCTGGCAGTGGCAACAGCCAGAATATCACAGAGTATAAATACCAGTAATGGAAATTTGAGTACACAAAGACAAGAAGAGAAGAAAAAGTGCAATGCCAAAGTTAAGACTATTTTTCCAGGTGTCTTCTTATGTCTTAACTTTTCTTTCTTTTCTCTGCTGCGTGCTGTGATTGTTTGGAATGAAGCACAATCTTACTAATGAATTTGGGCCTTCCCTTTGTAAGATTGACAGGCTAGAAATGGGAGGGGTAGGTTATCAAATAGACATTTATAAATATGTGTTTGCTCAAACTCTTTCTAGAAGCTAGATTTCCTGAATAGAGTTCTGATGTGACTTGATGCTCAAAGAAAGATTTCCAGCGATGATGCTGCATCTTGGTAGCGAGGGGTGGAGGTGTGGAAATTTCCAAGTTGAGCTGGTCTGTACAGAGTGAAACCTTTAACCTGTTGCTACTGCTTCCCTGTGAACACAGGTCGGTGGCTGCAACAGTCTTTGGGCACAAGCCTTGCTGTTATTTCTAAGTATACAACCCTCCCTTCTCTGTCTCCTACCCTCCTCTTCCACTCTCTTGTAAATTCCTACCATTTACTCCTGGAAATACCTTAGCAGTTACTATTTTACTCTTTCCTTGGATAAATCTAACAACATTTGGGGAAATACAGCCCAGAACATGAGCATAATTATCCTTTTTCATTGTCTTCATCATATCCGCTACATCTGATAATTTTTCAGATATTTTACTCCCCTTTATTAGTGATATAGGGTAATTATGGAAGTGTTTTAAATGGGGAAAAATACTGCATTCTTTGGAGCCATTTAGCTAATTTTTCCTATAACATTTTATGAGGAAAATGTTTAAAAGGTTGTAGTGAATGAGGCAGTCTACACTGGATTACCGAGGAGATTAGACAAAAAAAAAACATTATTTTAGAGGAAAAATAAGCAGTTTTTTAACTTTCACAAGTTTATTTTGAAGGGATAATAAACAAATTGCTCTATTTCCTCACTGGGAAAAAAAGGGGAAATAACATATTCAGGAGACAGCAGCGTTTAATGTGTTGCAAGGCGCTTCAATGTATTCCAAATTTCTCATCCAAAACTGTTGAGGCTCAGGTTGATTTATGATCCATCAATTTTAAAAATCCAAGGAGGCATCTTAAATTCAAATTATTAAATTATTAGACCTTAATTTTGAACTCAATGGAAACACCCTGGAAATTGACCTATTTAACTTTGGCAAATTAAGCCATGCTTGTTTATATTTCCAATGTTTAACAGTAAGAATAAATTTTTATGAATAGACAAAGGATGACCAAGCCTTCTTAGCTTTAGTACTGATTCTTTGAATTCTTCTACTGTGCATTCACAGGAGATTAGGGCTCTTAGAGAATCACCTTTTTTTTTTCAGTGAGATCTCAAAATCTGAAGTATAAAACTCACAAAAAATATAAAAATATAAAAAGCAATATGATCAATTTTCTTGATTCAATGTGAATTAATATCAGTGATGTGCGGGCGCAGTGAGAAATGTAGCCATGGCTCCATGCTCGCGTAATGGGTGGTGGGAAAGAAGAGAAGTCCCTGTTGGTTCTTGCGACAGTGGCTCCGCAGCCAATGCCAGCAGCCATGGATGTCCAGAGGGAGGCCCAGGGCTAGGTCAGCCCTTTGCTCAGTCTCCCCACCAGTGGTCAGTCACTCAGCTTCTCCCAGTCCCCAAACAGGAAAGGAATGAAACTTGCCTCTCAAGGCAGCTGCTTTCTTACCATTTAGACAGTTCTGAAATGAATCCCATTATTCCAGAACTAGATTTCAAACCATTGAGTTATTCAACCTTAATTTTTAACTAACTGGAAAGACACTGGAAATTCTAACTGTTTCTCTTTGTCAAGTCAAGCCATGCTTGTCTATATTTCCAGTGTTTAACAGTAAGACTGAGTTTTTATGAATAGACAAAGGATGACCAAGCCTTCTTAGCTTCAGAATGGGCATTAACAGGAGAATTAGAGCTAATGGTGAGCCACATTTTTTCATAATCATGATGCCTCTTGAGACCATAATGTTAAGTGAAAAGAGCCCAACATGTGAGCTCAAGTATTGCATGGTTTCTTTTATATGGGAAACCCAAAGTATACATAAATTAAAGAGCAAATTAAAGATAAATAATAGAACAGGGAGATAGATCTTTGGTAAAAAAGGGAAATGGGGACCAAGAGATGGATGGAAAGGGGAGAGAGGAAAGGGATGAAAAAAGAATGAAGATCTGTTATGTACATGTACCCACTCTCCACAAGGAATTTAATGATTATATACTGCAAACACAAACTAATAAAAATGAAAAAATAAAAACATTGGGCTTGCAGCTCCGGGTTGCAGTGCGGCCTTGGAAGCTCCTAGGAGCTGTGTGAGCCCTTCATTTCGTATGGACCCTCCCGGATCTGAGGGCAGCCCTCCTGCATTTGCTGTATTCTCATTTTCATGGCACAATGCCCCACTCCTGCAGTGACTAAGGGGACCCTGTGTAGAAATGCAGGCGGGAGGTGGCTGTACCCTGAAGGCTCTTGCTCTATTTTCCAGTTAGGTGGAGCAGGAAGAGGCCTCTCTACCTCCTACATATAAAGTGGCTCAGGAGAGCAGAGGCTGAGAAGCACATCCTCCGTGGCCTTCCCCCAGGGACACCTCCCTCTCGATATCCTCTCCTTTAATTGCTACAGTATGGGAGCCCCAAAGGATAAAAAGTCTACCAGGAAATTTTCCGGAAGGAATCAAGTAACTGATGTTGAACCCTGGTCCCTCCTAGGAAATCGTACGCCTCTCTCAGGCCTGCCATATTGGCATACACTTGGCGCCAGGCAGTGGCCCCCAGAGCTGAGCAATTGTGACGCACAAGACACTCACTTAGCACTTTCCATACTCAAACTGTTCAACCTTCCAGGAAGACTGTGAGACAGTAGACCAGCTCATTATGATCATTTTTTGCGGTGGAGCACATGAAGTTTAGATAGACTGTCATTTGCTCACAAACACATAGGTAGGCAGTAGCCAAACCGGACTTTGAACCCCTGCACTGTAACACTGCACTGTGGTATGATTCCTCAGAGAAGTTTTGAGATGTTGTCTACATCGACTACCTTTGAATATGCTACTGCTTGGATAATCTAAATAGGTCCGCTTGCTCTGGCTGTGACTGCTGCTTCATCTTGAAAGGTGGAGGTTGGGTCTGGGTGCCATGGCGCTCTGGCACTTTGACCTTTTGTAGTAGAAGTCTCCTTGAAGTCCGTGTGGCAGCTGAACTTTCAGTTTTGGGATGAATGAAATCCTAAGTGTGTCTCCTGAAGAGAGGAATAGATATTCCTTTTTTTTTTTTTATTCAACTGTATTGTGGGTGTCTACCATGGGCAGACACTAGGGCCAACATGGTGATCTTTGTGCTAATGGCCCCTAGAATCAGCTCAAAAAAGACTTTAAAGTAGCAGGAGAGTCAAGCAAATGTCCAGTTGTTTTCTAAGGTGCCCAAGGCAGTATCTGAAGATTCTCCTGGTTGCAGGGAGTAGGGCATTTTAAGATGACAAAACAGACATCCCTTGCCCCTTCTACGCAGCTTGCCCTTCAGCACCACTACCCTGGTTGATTCATGCGGGAGATTTATGTGAATGAGATCAGCATGAGAAAGAGAATCGGTCAGAGCCATAGCAAACCATTTCCAAAGACACTATTCTGGAAGGGCTGGAGTCATCAATCATATGTTGAAACGCATGGCACAGGGCATCTGGCTTTCTTTTGTGGCTGCCAGGAGACAAGGCTGATCCAATGCTGTCTTGCATGATTTTTTCAGTAACTAGTACTCATTTTTTTTTTCAGTTCTTGCATAAGAAGGATCTTAATCTAGCCCCTATGACAGTATACCACATTGCTGGTTACTGCAACCTTTTGGTCATTACTCAACAGGTCATTTCCTGGACTGAACTACTGAAGAGTTATTACAAACGCCTAATTCCGATTGTATAATATCGGTTCTGCTTGCCAAAGGGACTGTTTTCTTCCAGTGATCCACCTTGCCTCTGAGTGTAGGTGACAGGTGAGAGCTTTTGCATTGAGCAGTTTGTTATATTTAATTGAGCAGTTTACCACTGAATTTTCAATGCTTTATTGGCATGATGTCCCTCTTCTTTAGAAGAAGTTGTACATGACTATGTTTCACTTTGTGATTGACAGGCAAGCCCTTGATAAACCCATAACCTCCATGTTCTGTCCTGGCAGTGTCTCATCCAGTGACTGGGGTTTGTGGAGGAAAGGAAAGGGTGGCTCCAGATGTTTGATCACTTTCTACTCATGTGGAGGTTGCCTGGGAGAGGAGTACGGATGTCTTTTGTTTAAGCAAGGACTACTTGACCCTATCAGGAATGTTGTAGAGGGGATTCCAACACTAGATAAAGGATTAACTAGATGACTTTTGAGGTCATTTCAACTGCTGAGTTTTTATGATGTTTTAAAATCCCTTCAGAGAAAAGCTGCAGGATAGGCCATTCATTGGCTGTGAATCTCAAGTTTGAAATCTGTCAGAAAATAATGCTCCAATCAAGTCAGAGTAAATGCACTTTAAATTTTACAAATGAATGGCTTACACTAATTTGCTTGTTGGAAGAACAGCTCAAGGGGGAGGCCAAGGGGTGATTCTTGCAACATAGGATGCACCAAGCAACTAAAGAGCATCCCAATTCTAAAATTTAAATTTTTTTTCGATAATTAAAAAGATTGCCATTGACCGACCTATATCTAGCCCTCTTTTATTTCTGGCCTTTTGTGAGCTCTGCGAATGGCACCTATTAATTACTATTGCTTCTTATTGGCATTTTAATGGCACCTTATATAAATAGAAGCAGCGAAGCTAGGCACAGTTCTCCGAGCTTCCTCATTCTTGTGTTCCTGACTTAACACAGGGACCCTCCCCCATTTGGTTATTGGCCTGCTTGCTCCAGAAGTCAGCTAACTGTTCTCCAGGTCAGAAGAGAGATGAAAACATTCTCACCATAGAGAGCGTATGTTTATCTCCCTCTTGTCTACTCATTTTGTGTGTGTGTGTCTGTGTGTGTGTGTGTGTGTGTGTTTTCTGAAATAAAACCTAAGCATGTTATACTTTGTTTGGAACATCTTGAAATAAATCTTACAGTCTTTAAACACATTCTTAGTGAAATCACTTGCAGCAATTTTTGGTTTGGTTTCGTTGGTAGTAAATGTCTCCCACTCATGTAGACAGGAGAATAATACAAAGTGGAGGAAAAGACAAATGAAAATAAAACAAAACAAGAGCTTAAAATTTCGAAGAAGAATTTAAACCGTTCCTTGTGCCTATGCATTAGGGCATGTTACTGTGCATGTGGCATTAGTTAATGGCATTAGACATGGCCACATGATATATGTGCATACATGTATGTGTCTTTATAGACACATGTACAGATATATGTATATACAGGCATATATACACATATAAAATACATACACGTAAGTTAGTTTTAGGTTCTAAGCTTATGCGAAATTCAAACTCTTAAGATACACTGTCTTGGTACCTTGTCCTAGCTCCTCTCTTCCTTATATATACAAATAGCCTCTCTTACTGTTAACTTTTTTGTCTGGTGGCGAGCTGTTTTGTCTAAACAAATTATGCCATTATTTTATCTTAAACATTCCTTTTTTCTAGAATAAAATAATCAATGCCAGCTGCCCTGAACATTTGGTCATTTAAAGGAAAAAAAAATCAAATAAAAGCAACTTACATCTGAGTTGCTTCAAAGTGGTGACTTTAACTATCTAACATTGTTAAAAACCTATAAAATGTCCCAAATGGACACACCCAGCTGTCTTCTGGGCTGCTTGCTCTTCTAGATCTCTTTACAAATGCTTTTGGATTCAGCAAAACCCCAAATGTGTGTTGCCCCAAGCCCTTTTTCCCTCTTTAATTTTGAGACCCCTGTGTACTTGGAGGGAAATGTAATCCATATGTTGCTGGTTCATTTACACGTAACTCATCAAAATGTTGTTTTTAAAAAGCCATTTGATGTTCTAGAAGCTTTTATTCAGTTTTAAAAATAAGCTTTTAAAAAACCTTCCCCATTTCCCCCATTCCTGCTTCCTATCAGAAAGTCAGATTTTGCTGTGGATAAACACACCAAAATGCCTGACAGGGCTGAGTTGAGTTCTGTTCTTAATTGCTTGGGCAGAGTATGCCAGGGGACCCCAGGGGCCCCAAGTGGCAGCACCAGGTCTCCACGACTCCATGCTGGCCTAAGTGAGCTTCTAGGCCAGGTTTTCCTGGTCTGTTTAGCACCAGCCCAGCTTTCTCTGTTTGGGATGGAATAGAATTTCCAAATAAATTTGAATGAAACAAAGAATTGACCCCTGTTAACCAGAACTTCCATTGACTTCTTCATAGAAGAAAGAAGTTTGTCCTAACTTGTTATATGAAAGACCACATCTGAAAGTGAGACTAACAACTGAACTTCCCCATTACTTTCAGCTTAGACATTGAAGCTCCGTTAAACATGTTAATCACGTCACCTGCAGTTACTTTTTCCCTATTTGATAAGGGTTATGATATATGGCAGTCAGTAGCAGTTTTGACTAATTTCTCTCGTTGTGGCTGGTGGCTCAGGCCTCTTTCCGAAAGTAATTTGTTTATGGTTACGATTACAAAGCCCTCTGACAACCCCATTTTATAATGACCCAAACAGTGCCCCTGAGAAGACGTCTTTGTGTGGAAGTCAAACAGTTTAGTGGAGCATAAAGACAGCAGACAGTGCTAAGGCCAGGATGGCCATTTATCAGTGCCCGGCCTGCTATGCTCGGAAAATGAACTGGGAATAGAAGCCCCCCTCAGCCTGCCTTCTCCTCCCTGGGGTTTGGCTTGAGAAAGGCAGGGCTTCAGAGGGCAGGCAGATGAACGAGTGCCATCCGAGGGGAGCCTCAGCTGGGTCACTGTGACAATGAAAGGGATTGGCCCATTACCAACTCAGAGGGGCCTCTAGTGAGTATTTGAATTCAAGATACATTCAGGTTTAACTCACAATAGTTCCGTGACCAGAAAAGAAACACAAAACACTTTGCTTCGCTCTTGCCAAGACTGCTTCTTAAAAAAATAGTATGTTTAACTTTTGTAATTAATACTGAAGCAACTTTTATGTCAGATTGCTTTGCTTATTGAGATAATAGTTCTTACGGGCTGGAGGTGTGGTTCAGTAGTTGAGAGCTTACGTAGCATACAAAGGGCTCTGGGTTCGATCCCCAGCACGGCCCATCTCCCCATCAATAAAGGATGTAGTTAGTTCCCTTGTGTTATGGATTACAAACTGGTGGTCAACTTAGCACCAGCTTCAGCTGGTGTTGAGTTAAAGATGTTCCACCTGAAGAAAGTTGCCAGCATAAATAGGGACGTGGGGAAGAAGAGCCGGGCGTTGTGGGTTCTTCCAAGAGTTGCTGTTGGAGCCGCTGGTTCTCCTGGAGGTGCTTGTCACGCTGGCTTCTCCAATGTG
>RJWM01003630.1:0-111109 GCA_004363535.1 Dasyprocta punctata | reverse complement strand
ATTAGAACTCTGACGAGGACAGCACCACTGGGACCCGAGCTGCCTACACTCATCAATATCTTGGCTGGTGGCTACGTGCTCAGAGGCAATTTGCCTGGCTCTCTTGATCCATACCAGAAACTTTGCTTTTGAAGTGGTTTGGAAAGCTCCAAGAGACGTGTGCTTCATGCTATTGGTATTGCTGCCAAAGAGAAAAGATTCTGCTTTTCATCATCTGTTTACTTCTGTGCTCTGTGTATTGCCATAACACCTATAGCTGATGGCTCTGCTTATGCTGAGACACGGGCACTCTTACTGCGGCAGAAGAGGGGAAGAGGGCCCTCCATCCCAGGCCGGCCTAGGATAGGCTTGTGGCTGTCTGGGTGCTGGAATGCAGGCAAGCTGGATATCCACAACAATTCTTTTGACATGAGGCTGGACATTCTTTATAGCTTCCCCAGACATACAAGTTGGCAGGGCTTGAAAAAGAATCACTGGCAGGAAGTTCATTTTCTTTATTGCTACCTCCCCAGCCATAAAACTAAAAGCTTTTTCCCTAAATCACATTTGCCATCTCACGGGAGTAGGAGGTCATTGCCTTCAGACTCTGTCCCAATTGAAGTCTAGTCCCAGGTATTCAATAGTGTGAACAGTCCATCTGAATTTGAAGAGCTTTCTAATCGATGTTTCTCCTTCTTCCTTTCTGATTTGGTGGTGTTTGTATCCCTGCACCCTGCCATCTGATTAGTGAAAGTGAAATCCTTTTATTGTGAACTTTATCACTTTTCACTTGATTAGAACTTTTATTATGGTAGTGTAATTCATCACTTCAAAATAACCTTGCTCTTTTTGAGTTTTCTCCTATTATTTGACTGTTATTTAACTCTTTTTTTTTGGTACTGGGGATCGAACTCACAACCTCTTGCCTGCCAGGCAGGTGCTTACACCACTGAGCTAAATTCCCAGCTGTTATTTAACTCTTACAAATAAACAGAAAAATGGGAACTCTCCAATGTGTCCAGTGATTTGTGTAACGAAATATTTTGAAGTGCCAACCCTGATTTGTGCAATAAAAATATAACGAGGAATATTCTTATTTTTAAGATTCAAAATGCAATAACTGACATTTTACGGAATTCTGTCTATAATTCTGGTGTGAAATCATAAGTGAGGAGTCATGTAACCTGAAGTGGACAAAGGGATTAATCTTATGTGTTACCTCAAGCAAATGACTTTCCTCTTCTGCCCTCTTTCCTCAAAGTATGGATAGTTTTGTCTGCCCACTTAAATCACAGGGAGATGGTCACAGGAAAAGCACAAGTGTACTAGAAAACCGAGCTCTACAATTAGGTGCAATATGAACTGTCAGAACTTCTCTCATTCTGGGGCAGTGGAGATGTTCCCTCTACAAGGTCTCTGAATCTCTTCTTTTCCTGGCCCTTTGAGAATTATGCTCACTGCTTTTCCAACTCTCATGAGCATGCTCTGTCTTTCTCCTTGATGTTTTGTCAGTATTTAACCATGAATCTTTCATTTAAAAAAATGCTGTCTTTTATCTAAGCAGAAACTTCTGCCTGATTCTCATGCTTATCTATCAACCAACTAGACATCTTTCCCCTTCTTGACCAAACTCTCCTCAAGAGTTTTCTCATTTTCCCTTTAGTCTTTATTCAGAACAACTTGGCTTCTACTTTTACCAAGACTGTTAAACTACTACTTTTTATCTTTTTTTTTTTTTTTGAGACAGAGTCTCAGTACATTGTCCTAGTTAGGCTAGAATATACAGTCCCCCTGCCTCAGTCTCCCAGAGTGTGGGATAAACTACTTTTGCTAACATCTCTGTATTAGTCTGCTAAGTTCCATAGCAAATACTACTAATTGAGTCATTTATTTTCTCACAGTTGTGGATTTTGGAGTTGTGAAGTCCCAAATCGAGGTGTTGGAAGGTTTCATTTCTTCTGAGGCACCCTTGGCTTGCATATAGCCACTTTCTTACTGTGTCCTCGCATAGGTGTTCCTCAACCTGTTGTTTGTGGCCTAAACTTTTCTCATAAAGAGATTAGTCAAGTGGGACTAGAGTCCACCTGTGTAACTTCATTTCACTTTAACTACTTCTTTAAAGGCACTGTTTCCAAATATCTATCATATCCTTTTTTTTCTTTTTGAGACAGGGTCTCATTGTGCAGTTCAAGCTGGCCTCGAGCTCACGTTGTAGCCCAGGCTGTTCTCAGACTTGCAATGATCTTCCTGCCTCAGCCTCCCGAGTGCTGGGATTACAGGCGTGCACCACCACACCTGACTTCGTCATATTCTGACATAGTATGGATCAGGAATTCAACATATAAATTTGGGGGAAATAATTCAGTCTAATTTTTATGAATAGATGAACCACCTTCCTATTTTTAAGAACATTCAGTAGAGTAAACTTATTCCTCTGGTTTGAAAGTTTTCTTTTCCAGGAACTTCTTTGACTGTGTCAGGTTTTTTTCTTTTTTCTCTGGCTAAACTCAAGGTCCTTTTTGTTTGCTTCATTTTGTTTTGTTTTGTTTTATGCCAGTTCTTCCTCTTTTGCTTCAAATGTTGAAGTTTCTTAGCTCTCTACCCTGTGTCCTTTTATACTTCAACACTACACAGACCCTAGTCAAGACCTTAATAATTCCAATCAATGGCTGTAAGTATAACTTATATACTTATGATTCCTGAATGCAAATCTGTACTACAGATTCCTCCTACTAAGCTTCAAGACATTGTATCCAACTACCATCTTGAAATTTCCTCTGGGATTCTCATAAGCATTCCTAAAATTGGAACTCAGAATTTTCGAGTCGTATGCAAAATCTGTGTCTCTTCTGTTAATTTCTTCTCTTGCCTACCTGCTGTTTAGAAAAATCATCTCCATTAATCTACTTGCTTTTGCCAGAAATAAGGAATTTTGGTTTGTTTGTTTGTTTTTGGTACCGGGGAACAAACTCATGACCTCACGCTTGCCAGGCAGGCGCTTGTGCCGCCGAGCTAAACCCCCAGCAAAGAATAGCTTTTGATGCTTCCTTTGCCTCATCACTCTACCATCAGACTTGTGACCAAATCCTGGTAGTGTGTTTTCAACATATATCCTGAAGTATCCACTCGCGGCATCCCCACCACTATCTCCCATCTAATCTACAAACATAAACTCTTTTTTAAAAAGCATTTTCTTTATTTAGTGATCTTTGATATTTAAAATAAAATTCACTGAGCAGTCATATTAACAACAGAATCCTCAGTGTTCAAAAGTGCTTTGTAAGTCCAACTTCTGGAGGCTGAGACAGGAAGGCTCGTTGTGGATAATGCTGAAGGACTCTACAGGAGAGGGCACGCACTGAAGGGATGCAGGGTTGGGTCCTGAGCAAACAGCACTACCGCAGAGTCCCTACAGCTTGGCCAAAGGACAATGCCTTTTCTTCCACATGTGTTTTTGTATGTGAATCTCCAAATTTCTATGCAGAACTACAGTAATTTTGAAAAAGTTATTTCTATTATTCCAGTATTATAGAAACTAGATAATCACAGTCCAAAGTTATGTTTTTCTTTTTAAAGAAAAAAAGCTTTAAAATATTCCAGGAAACATTTACATTTGAACTGTGCAAGAGACAACAGCGCTTCTTAAAGAAATGAGGAATCTCTAGATATATTTTACTAATGCATCTTAGTGCTTTGGTGGCATAGGCCTATAATCCCAGTACTCTGACAGGCTGAGGCAGGAGGACCCCAAATTCCAAAATTCTAGTCTAGTCTGGGCAACATAGTGACTTAGCGAGAGTCTGTCTCAAGAAACAAAACAAAGCAAAACAAACCCCAAAACTAAAACAAACAAAAAATCTGTAAGAGATTACAAAATGGTCAGAGATATAGCTCAGTGCAAAGACCCTGGATTCAATCTCCGGAATTTCCCAAAAGAAAAAAATCTTTAATGATGTCCCACCTACAAGATCATTCTAGATTGCATGTTCTGAGGTTGTAGTCACTAGGGTTACCTTACTTATTTCTGTTCCTACAGAGCATCTTTGTTACTTTTCTCATTGCTGAGACAAAATACCCAACACCCAAAGTTAAAGGGGGAAAGGTTTACCTAGCTCACAGTTTATAGAGGTTTCAGTGTGTAATTGGTTGACTCCGAGACTGGGTGGCTTAGCAGAGGGCCATCACAGAGGAGAACAGGTCATACCCTTCACAAGATACCAAAATCAACAAATGGCCTTAACAGCATCTTTCTGGACTTTTTATGTTACCCAGACTACCTAGGGAAGGTATCACTCACACTCTTAATCCTAGTACCCTTGATCCTAGCATCACACACTCTAGATCCAGCCATCTTTGAAAATACCCTTTGACTACATGAAGCTTTAGGGGGGCATCTAGACACTAGTCATAACACAGAAGTTGTACTAATATGCACTCATGATACTGACCTAGCTCTTATATATCTCTTCAGCTTTACTTGTCACCCTAGTACGCATGTGTCTAATTCATGTTGCACTTTTTCAAATCTTTGAGCTGTTCTAGTTTGGGGCTTGATTGATTCTCTTTGTCGGCTAGCATCTGCCTGTATTCTTGCTGTGCTAAGTAGTGTCGGAGACCAGCTGGGTCTCTGGGAGATAGAACCCAGGCCCCAGCCCAGACCTAGTAAGTCAGAATCTCCAGTTTAACAAGGACACCATGTGATTCGTGTATACATTAACATTTAGATGCTGTCTTTTAGATCTCAGTCTAGGTGTTATGTTTTTACAGTGGCCTTTTCCAATTAACCAATACCCATTATGTCACTTCCTGGATTCACTCACAGTGTCTGTGGTACCCAGAAAGAATGACTTGTAACAAGTCCAGTGATGGGAGGTAAAGCCTACCAATCAGAGGCTGTTCATTTTTGAATTCTACCTAAAGCAGACACTTTCAAAAGTTTAATTGTGTAAAGGAGTGTACAAATTATGGGAATAATTTGAGAAAATTGAGAATTGCAAGTTTCGTTATCTTTGACAAATATTTTTGAGCTTCCCCTGAAAAAACACTTTATAGAGTTGTTTTGTTTTAATTTGTCACCTCATGACACTATAGAATAAGGCACAGCAGTGAGCCATAAATGGTTTGGGTTTTCCAATATTTCATTGATCTATGGTGGTGGTGTGCATTGCAGAAGTCCAGCTAGAATACCTACTCTTTAATGTAATTTGATTGCTGCTTTGTTACCAGTCAATCGTTCAGTGCTTTGTTGCAAACACTTTATATGTTACATTGCTGACTGATTGGTTTGTGTTCCTGGGGTCTTCTGTAGATTCTGTTAGAAGCCAAATAATCACGTTATTGCAGACATCTAACATTTTCAAAGGACATATGAGTGTTGAACCAATGAACTAAGCCATATTTTATGCCCATGAGATGGAAGAAAATGAAGTAATAAGAATAAACACTTCTTAAACTTTCCCTTGACAGGATTTCTAAGGTTGTCATACATTTATTCTTTGTTTATAAAAATGTTTTGTTGCCTCTGTTAGCATTTTAGGATTTTATAGATAGCAAAATAGTCTATTAATTTAACTGAGAAATTTTGTTGCAGTTGTCCAGCAAACTGAAATTGTTGGCAGAGATGTAATTTTAAAGTATAATTCCAAGCATTCCTTGAACATTACAGCTGTTTCTTGTTTGTTTAATAATAGAACTGATGAGTGGTTAATTTGAGTGGAAAGCTGGTGCAGGTGTAGTACTATTTAGACATAATGGAGGACATATTTGACATCTGTTGCAAGATATAGGGGTACAGAAAAGCAGAAGTTGGAGTCAGCCGGTGTCAAATTTATGTAGTTTAAAACCTCACATAGTTTCTCTGGACATTGAGAAAGGAAGTTTAATATAAATTCAAGAAAATAAGAGAGGGACCAACATTTGTTGATTGTTTTCTCTGGGGGCACTTGTTTAGTCATTGCAAAAACTCTTCAGAAAGTTTTATTTGTTACCTTTGACTCAGTTTAAAGTCTGAGACTCAGAATTTGTTCTTTCGTCTCCTGGTTACATATTACAATCACTAGAGTGCTATTTAAAAAAGCACACACTTGTACACTCGTTAGGATGGCCACTGTCAAAACACCAGAAAATAACGAGTGCTGTCAAGGATTTAGAGAAAGTGTAACCCTGTGCATTTCTGGTAGGAATTCCTGGGTGAAACAGCTCTGGCATACAGTGTGGTAGTACCTCAAAAACTAACTGTGGAGTTACCTTATGATTCAATTACCTCAGCCATATCTTTCCATGTCTGCTCTTACATTCATGTCTATATCTATTTCCCAAAAATTGAAAGTAGGGACTCATTTATCTGTACACTTATGTCATAGTATCATAGCAGCATCATTTACTTTAGTTGAAGTTAACCTAAAAGGTTAAACAATCTCAAAATCCATTGACAAATAAGTGGACAAACAAATGTGGTATTTTGTGTATAGAATATTATTTGGCTCTGTAAAAGGACATCCTTATGCATGTCATAACATAACTGAAACTTGAACATATTATGCCAAATGAAATAAACCAGACATAGAAAAAGACATATTGTATGACTGAATTTATATGAGAAACCTAGAACTATGTAAATTGGAAATTCGGCACTCAGGAATTTATTTATTTATTTATGAATTATTTTTTATTGTAAAAACAAACAAATGAACAAAGGATAAAAATGATACAGAGTTCCTTCTCCTCCCAAAAGAAATAGAAATTAACACTAGTTTATACATTATGTATTGTTATCTTGAAAGTAATTGTTCAGATTACAAGATTTAGGCATAAAAAATGATCAATCAGACAATGAAAACACAACTGTTCTTTTTGATGAACAGAGCTTAGTAATATAGTTATCTCTCTTGTATATATTTAACACACCTTGAGCACTTTCTTTCCCTTTCATTTTCACAATATCTATTGGCACCGAGAAATTTAAAAAGGCAGAAAGTAGAATAGAAGGTGCCAAGGTCAAAGAGATGGGCAGGAATAGCAAGTTATTGTTAATGGGGAGTTTCTGTTTGGGACCATGAAAAAGGTTTGGAGATGGATGCATAACATTGTGAATGCATTTACTGTCATTATATACTTTACCAACTGTTAAAACAACAACATCAGTTGGGTTAGGAGGGTTCCAACCAGAAGACAATTAGCCTGCCTTCCTGGTGAGTGGTGCGTGACTGGCACAGACTCTAGGAAGAGAATGAACTGTGATCCCCAAGAACCCACCCTGTTGGGTTAGGGGGTTCCAACCAGAAGACAACTAGCCTGCCTCCCTGGTGAGTGGCGCGCGGCCTGCACGGACTCCAGGAGGAGAAAGATCTGTGCCTCCTGTACACCTACTGGTGCATGGGCTAAGAATCAAGGACACCCCCACTCCCCGCCCTCCCCCCATAAGCTACCTGCTGGTTCATAAGACTGGCTAAGTTGATAGCAACTAAGGTACATAAAGCAACTAAATGCTTGTATTGTTCGGTTGATTTTGCAGGCCTGGGGCCAGCAGTCTGAGCATATCTTGGGAGGATGACAGTACGCAATGTAGTAAATATGGGGGATTCCCTTCTGTCTTATCTTTGAGGCCCAATATTATTGTCATTGTTTCACTTTATTCTGATTAATTCTTTTTTGTTTTATTTCATATTCTGTTTTTACTGGTTTTATTCTGTTCTGTTTTTGGTTTAATTTTACTACACCTGATGGAATGGTGAACTATTGTGACGATAACAAGATATACTATAGTAACTATTGTTTTCCTAGTATCTTGCCTTGAAGTTCTGTACCAGTTCTACTGCTTTGTTTTGATTGACTTTGTTCTGTTATGTTTTATTGGATTTTACTATCTTTAAAATAAAATAAAAAAAAAAACAACAAAAAAACACCACCATTGCTTGGACTGCAGTCACACCTGCCAACATGGGGCCTGGTAATTGATATCCTCCAGTGAGTCTGTGCTCAGGCTGCCATTTTAGAGCTGTTGCACAACTTTCTTGTTTCCCACTGAGGTCTCATTTTCCCTGAACAGACCCACAAATCAAAGCCAGGTCTGCTTCCTCCTCTTTTCACTTTACCCTTCCTTCCCAATCTCAGGTATGCATTAAGAAAAAATTGAGAGGAGTGAAAATTCACAATAGTCTTTGGAAATAATCTCAAGGACTATTTCTTTTTCAATTTTAATTTTTATTAGCACACATTTGCTGTACATAGTAACTACATTCATCATGGGAAGGCGGTTCATGTATATAACACTTCTTAATTCTTTTTTACATCCTTTTCCATGCTCCCCTCCACCCATCTCTTGGCCGCCTTCCCTCTCTTTCTCTCTCTCTTTCTTTCTTTCTTTCTTCCTTTCTTTCCTTGCCTGTCCCTAAAAAGTCAAATTCCAGCCCAGTGAAGGACCCAAAATCTTACCACTTAGGCATTCCCATGTGAGTAATTATTTTTTCAATATTTATAATAAAAGCAGGATGAAGGAAGCAATGAATGAACCCAGAAACCTTTCTGAGGCTCAACAAGAGACCTCTGGGTTCATAACACCAGAAAGTAGGAGGGTAGTTCATGGCTACCCATTCTTTCTGTACCTGCAACTACTCTATTATTCCCCTTCACCCTCTGCAGCTTCCCCTGAGGTGTTGGGGCCTGAGCCATCCACAGGTCTAGTTATCTCCCTTCTATTCCCTTTCATAAAAGGATGTTTCAAAGTGAGGTGCTGATCTTCATTAAAGTAGATGAATTTGGCAATGATGGCTAATTCTTTACTGGCTTTCAACATCTGATCAAAAATTATATCTTTCACTGAAGAAGTTACCATGTACTGTGGGGGACTTGGCTGAAGAGTAAACGGTTAAACTATGGGGCAAAAGTGCACTGGCTTTGTGAAAGTTGAAAGAAGTTTAGACTAGTGAGACATCATGCATCTGGTCACTGTCCTTCCCTTTTCCTCAAGAAAACTGCCTACCCTTGAGACAGCTTCTTGGCCAAATTGCTTTTTTCTCTTACACTGATGTTCTAAATGAAAGCCTGAGAGTTCACAGCTTTGGGGCTTCTTCTGGGGGTCTGCTTTCCATTGAGATGGCTTCTCTGGGCTTTTGGTGATTGAACTAAATCACTTCTCTGAGTTATCATTCATTCTCTATGCCACCATGGTTGCACACTGGGACAATGTACCATCTTGATCATGTTTTCTTGGGACATAACCTGCACAGTTGTCTTTTTGGATATACATTTCACTTTCCTTTTGTGAAAAATAGTTTGGACCTAGAAATTTCTCAGGTTTTTAAAAATGAGTTTATCTCCTTTTATTGTAGAATTGGTTTTTGTCAATGCTTCCTATATCTAGCCTTTTCCTTTGGCTTAGCAAAATGTTCTTTCTCCTTTCCTATTCATCTGTTCTTTTCCCTCTCATTTATCTAATCTATAATATGAATATTTTACCCAAACAAAATCCAACTTCTATTTCATATTTCCTTTTATGAAGATGTCCTCCTTTCATGTCTCTGTTGAAGGCAATAAAAATAGCTAAGTCTGAATATATTAAAGTATGTATTCTATTTGTTTGGTGGTGAAGTTCTAATAAGAAATTCAAAATACTTTTTAAGTCTTTTAATTAGCAGGCAGTGGAGGTAAAAAGGAATACATTTCAGAAGCTCACATCTGTCAAACATAGGAATCTTCTCACTGATTTTTATTTTAAATTTATTTTGCCACTAGTTCACTCCGGAACTCCTTAGCCTAAGTGGAATGCAGTGTGGAGTTGGCAAATGGAGACTCCTATGTGCAGTGCTTTCCTGAAGTTGATAATGAGATATTCTGGAATTTTGCGATGTGATTGTCAAACCATTGGTGGCTTGAAATTGACCAAGGTGGGAATATTTATATGATGGAAATCAGCAAGTGTTACTCATCCAGAGTTGTTCTGTTCCCCTAAAATACTGGTTTACCAGCTCCCCACTTTTATTCCTCTTGTTAAACATTAAGAATTCCTGTAAATATTCACAGACCCTTTGAATGGGGCTCTGTTAGCCAACTGCTGATCCACCTCCCTTCCTTCCCGCCTTGGCCCTTCTCTCTCTCCTGTCTCCTGCTATTTTTCTGACTCCCAGGCATTGTTCTACTTTATGCACATTGGCCAGGCATGCTCCTGTGGAGGGTGGTTGACAAGTTATTCGTCCTTTCTTCCTCAGATGTCTGTAGAACTGTCTCCCTCACCTTCTTTGAGTGCTCACTCAGATGTCATCTTCTCAGTGAGAAATTCTCAAACTTCCTGTGACTTCTGTCACAAACAACACAGTTAGTAACTTAAAAGAACACATCCCCACATAGAATAGAATCCATTCCTTCACAGTGTCCAGGTTTCAGTGGCTCTTCTAGCCAGCAACGGCACCACCGTGATCTCTGTCTGCACATTTTTATCTCTCATTTTTTTGTTACTTTTTTTTTGATAGCACTTTTGGGATTGGTCCCACCTGGATACTCCCAAATAACCCCCCATCATGATTTTTAACTTAAACACATCTGTAAAGTTCCTTTTGCCACAGAAGGATATGGACATGTTTGGGGTACCGTTATTTTGCTGAGTACACCTTCTTTGGCCATTCTGCTGACTTTGTACCTAGCCAATCCCAGTAATCTTATCTTTCTTCCGTTCTTAATTTTCCCAGTAACCACATCACTGGCATATTATATATTTGACATATTTATTGTGCTGATGGTCTATAGTTTTCCACTGAAACATAATCTACACGAAGGTAATGTTTTTGTTTTTTCAAGTGCTGGAGATGAACCCAGGTCCTTGTGCATGCTGGCAAATGTTCTACTACTAAGCTATATCCCCAAATCTTTAGAATGTTTCCCTAACTGGTTTGGGATTACTGTCTTGTCAACTTTTCATCCTCTTCCTCTGTGAGGAAATCTTTTTCCCATGCCACTTTTTTCTTTCGGTGAGATTTTGCTGTGTTGCTCAGGATGGTCTTGAACTCTTGAACTTTTGGGTTCAAGTTATTCTACCTATTCAGTCTACCAATTGCTGGTACCATAGGCTTGCCCCAACATGACTGGCCTGAGGGTGATTATTTTTGTTTCATATTATTGCTGCATTTCTGCTGTTTAGACAGTACCCAGATCACAGTAAATTATAAATATATATTTTTTGATTGACTAAATCAGATTGAAAAGTTTGGAAAGGAAGCTGATGGGATGAGGAGAGTTTCCCAGAGATGGGTAAGTGACTGCCACCGCAGAGGGAGCTGGAGAACTCTGGAGGTCACTGAGGGCAGCACTGCTTTGTTCACATTGAAATAATGGCCCAGGTTTTAGTTTCTAATGTATCCTCTCACGTTTGCTTTTGCTATTTTTTTAGACCATGCATACAACTTTTATATTAATTTCTAACTTCGTATTATAAACCCCTATAGCAAAGAAACCATTTCATCTCATAGTTCTATAACTTTTTCACTCCACATAGAGCTAAGTACTGAATATGTAGGTGCCAAGTATTTATTTGCCTTTCTATTTCTTACCTTTCTTTTCTTAGAAGTTAGTCTTAGGGAGAAATGGATCAGTGCTATGAGGTGTGTATGTGAGTGTGCGTGTGTGTGGTAGTGGGGCAGGGAATGGAGGATAGAGGAGCCCTCTATCTTGCTCTTCAGTATGGGAACTGCCCTCCAGGTTGGGGACTATGATTAGGTGTTTGGAATTTAGGTGGCCTGAATTTGAGTCCTGGTCTGTCACCTTCTTCCCTGATCAGCATGAGTGTCACCATCTGCTCCATCATCTTCCCTACAAATTACTGATCCTGAGCTGTCTGGCCCTCTGTCCAGCCAGGGCCATCAGTGGGACAGCGTAGCCAGTGTCTGTGTAGTTGCCAGAGTTCCAGCTCCAGGATTCCAGTGTCCCACTCCATCACTTCCGTGGTGGCCTGGGATTTTCTTCTGAAATGGCCAGGAGTTGGGCACTCAGACAGAGGAGACCATGCAAAACCTGAATGATCACTTGACCTCCTTCCTGGACAGAGTGAGGATTCTGGAAGCCAATAATTAATTGATAGATGCTGGAGAGCAAAATCTGGGACAATCTGGAGAAGAAGGAGGCCAGGTCAGAGGCTGGGAACCTACTAATCTTGCTGCTGAAGACTTTGGAGTCACTTATAAGGTGGAGCTGGTCAGTCACCAGTTATGGAGATCGACATCCATGGGCTCTGCAAAGTTAGTGATGATGTTGATAGTACTTAGCTGCAGCTGGATACCACAGTTGAAGTCGTCAAGAAGGAACTGTTGTTCATGAAGAAAAACCATGAGGAAGAGTCAAAGGCTGCAAAGCCGAGATTGACAGCTCTGGGTTGATCACAGAGGTGAACATTCCCCCGCCCCCATCTCAGGATCTCAGCAAGATCATAGCAGACATCCGGGTTCAGTTTGACCAGCTAGCTCAGAAGAACAGAGAGGGGCTGGGCCAGTACTGGTGTCAGCACCCTGAGGAGAGCACCATGGTGGTCATTATGAAGTCCACTGAGATCAGAACTGCAGAGATGATGTTCTCAGAGCTGAAATGCACAGCCCAGTCTTTGGAGACAGACTTGGACTCTGGGAAAAATCTGAAGGTCAGGCTGGAGAACAGCTTGAGGGGGGGGGGCTTGCTGTGCCATGGAGATGGAGTATTTCAACTGGGTCCCGCTGTACCTGGAGCTGGAGCTGACAAAGACCTAGACAGGGAAGCAGGGCCATGTGCAGGAATTTGAGGCCCTGCTAAATATCAAGCTCAAGTGCATCACTGAGATTTCTACAAACTTCCACCTGCGAGAAGATGGAGAGGAATTCAATCTTTATGATGTGCAGGACAGCCGCAACTCCTGGCAAGCCAACCAAATGATCACCACCTGTAATGCTTGAGATATTGTGTCAGTTTGAGAATTGAGACGCTTAACTAAGCACTCAGCAGGAAGTCAGGGTCCTTACTCTATAAGGTTCCTCATTCTGTGCAAGAGGAGGGCACCCTAGAGGATGGTAGCCTGCTCACAATATAAGGGAGGAAAAGAGGTTTGTTCTTTCCCCCCTTTTTTTTGTTGCTTTTGCTGTCTTCTGCTGCCTTGAACTGTTACCTCTCTGCCTTGCCACTCTGCCTTGTATCCAGCTGATTACAGACTGAAACCTCTAAACTGTGAGCTAAACAAACCCTTCCTTCCTTAATTTTGGGTGGGTATTTTGTCTCAGCAAGAGAAAAGTAAATAAGAGGCCACCTGAAGATTCTTGGACAGTGTTATGGCTTATACATTGTGTCAATTTGAGAAGCCTAGAAGCTTAATTAAGTAACTCAGCAGCTCTGCATCCTGGGGTGTAGAGTACAAACAGTTACCTGTTCATTGTGTCAGTTTGAGGTCAGAAGTTTGATTGAGAGACTCAGCAGGGAACCAGGGTTCTTACTTTGTAAATAGCCTTATCCTGTGCAAAGGAAAGCAAGAATATGTGTGAACCTACACCCACCCTGGGTGGGCGGGGGTCCTGTGTACAATATAAGGGAGGAGAAGAGGCTTGCTCTTGCCCCTTTTACTCTGGCTGCTTTATGCTCTGCTGCTGACTTGAAGTGTGGCCCCAGTGCCATGCCACCCTGCCTTGGAACCAGCTGAGTATGGACTGAAACCTCCAAAAACTGTAAGCTAAATAAACCTTTTCTTCCCTAATTTTGGGTGTCAGGTGTTTTGTCCCAGCAGTGAGTGAAAACTAACCAAGACAGACAGTAAAATGATGTTTGAGACTAATGACAATAAAGTCCTGAGGTGCAGAGGCAACAGGAGCAGGTTGCCTTCGGGGAACAGAGGGGCCCAGTAAAATTTCAAAAGTAATTGGGAAAAAAAAAGAGAAACTCAGAATTTATAATCATTAAGGAAACCATATGCTTTCAGAAATGATTTTTCCATGTGAGATTTCTATGACTGGTATGTTGATTACTGTGAAACAATAGGTTTGGAGATCTACATTTAAATCTGTCGAAGTCTTAAAGCTTCATGCATTGCTATGAATCTTCTATTAACTCTGGGTACAGGTAGGGTGGTAGGGTGGTGGTACAAGGAACAACTTTTACTTCAAAATCTTACTTATGTGAAGAGCAGGCAGATCTACTTTCCAATGATCTGTATTTTAAAATGTCAAGAGATATTTTTAATGCTATAATTATGGAGAAAATAGAAATTCTTATTAGAATTTTTAACTCCAAGTGTAGAATAGATGTTTTGATACTTGTCTTGCTGTGATCTGAGACTTGGCATTATGAATTAAAAGAAAGCTTGGCATCATGAATTTAAAGAGATCTTGCTTCTACCTGCAGGCTAGCAAACTCAAATGAGCATCAACATGAAATCATCATTGGCATTTCTGGTAGTTATATTTACTTATTCCAGAGCAAAAACAATATACAATAAGAATTAGACTATTTCCTGTTGATATCTGGGTTATTATAACAAGAATCTTAGCAAAGCAGTCACGGGTTGTGAGGACAATAGATGCTATGACATCCTTTGCCTTCAAGGCATTGAAAACAGCTTGAATCAACCCAATAACCTTATCAAGTACAAGCAAACACTAAAATGAAAGCCATTTATCTGAAACAGCAGGTTGGAAACTTCGTGGGTATACTTTGAAGGAGGTTCACTAACCCTGCCAAAGCTTTGCTCCACCAGAGCATGACATGAATTTTTCATTCCCCCAATAATCAAGGTTTTGAGAGTTTCATGGTGTTCTCTCTCTAATATAGCTAGTATGTGGAGCATTGTTGACGTTTTGCTTAAGGTTGCCAAGGATAAAATAAAACTTGCTTTGAATAATATTGTAAGAACTTTGAAAGAAACTTTGCCTGAGGAGCTAAAGTTCAATTATGTGCTCTATACAAAGTTATTGAAAAATGGGAAGAGGCAAACCTTTCAAATTGATTTAAATAATAGAAACAGACATCTGTATTGGATTTGTATGGAAAAAAGGAAGAAAAGCCCAACACTATCTATTTTGTTCAACAGGTATAAGGCTCAGTCCTGTTTTTTCTTTTCTTTTTTTTTTTCCTTCTTTGGATCTTTTTTCTCTTTACTTGAATCCATGTGTATAGTTCAGAAGAGTCCTAGTAACCCTGGGAATCTATGAATGTATTTCTATGTTATCTCTTTTTATTGCTCATAAAACGTTTTGAAAGTTCTTCTATTGGAATGGTCCTCAGAGATAGTGATATGTCCTCAGAGGAGGTCAGTCTTATTGATTTAGAGCTGGGTATTGGGGTCACAGACAGTGTGGTGCTAACACACACTGCAAAATCTAACAGGTGCTCGGAATCTAGGCTATTCCCTTATTAGCTGTGAAGTCTTGGGTGCATTATTTGATTTCCCCGAGCCTCATGGTTTTGAGTGCCATGATACATTCCTCATAGGATTCTTCTGAGGATGAGTCATTTCATAGGCCTGTGAGGAAAGTGAGGCAGGGCAGGACAGCAGAAGTACTACCTTGCTTGGAAACGTTGCACTGGACCCAACACCCAGAATCAAGTGTTCATTCTTTAATATGGTTGAGATAATCCTCCATGTTCTGGTTTCCAATTATCTCAGCTTTCAAAAGCACCTCAGTCTCCAAACATAGCAGACAACTTGCACTCCCCTTTTTCCCCTTGTAGATCCCCTGCCTTTCCTTTACCTGAAAGCTCTTCCTCTCAGCAACCCACCCTGCCCCTGTTGGGAGCTCTCCTTAATTGACAGGTGCTTGTTTTATTGAACTTTGGGCTTCTCACCTCTTGTGTTTCTTGTATTTATCCACTCCTGGTTTTTGTCAGTGTGCTTATCTCATCCCACTCTTTGTATTGCCTTGGGTTTCTCTGCCTAATTCTAGTTGGTGTTATTGGTAAGCTTCATATCTACTTGTTCTTTCAATTGTTTTTCATCGTCCTCAGGCTCTTGCCTTTTGTATGTAAATTGCTATTTGCTTGGGAGTGACAGTGGATTTTCCATGAAACTGTTTAGAGTAGTCAGTCATATAGCTACAATGGTGCAGTAGGAAAACAAATCTATCTTTGAGCTCATTATAACATTAACTAATGATATCTAACTATTTTCCTTATTATTATTGTTGCTCTTGCTATTTTTAAATGGGAGGGTTGAGGAAGCAGAGTTTGGGTCACCAGTCCTAGGATTTACTCTTTCTTAGGACACTTGTGATCTCTGCAAATATTCTGAACCTTGAATTCCATTTTGTGACTTGATGAAACAGGAATTTTGTTTTACTTTACACCAAGCAGAATTTTAGCATTTAACTAGTGTTGCATCATTTTTGTAGATTCAAAATTTAAAACATTCAGCTTTTAGCATAGAGAGATCCAGGCCTCAGTCCTTAGCCCTCTTTTTATCTACATTCTTCCCTGTGTGATCTCTATGCCATCTCACAAAGCTTGATGGCATTAAACACCATGCAGATGGTGAAGGTTGTAAATGTGTATGTTCAGCGCAGCTCTTCTTCCCTGGACTTTAGACTCTTATCTAATTGCTGCTAATTATGACCACTGAGGAGACTAATAGCCAACTCAAATGTCACACATTCGTAATGGACTTCTAGTTCTTTTCTTCTCTTCTTTTGAGATAGAGCTTTCTGTGGTTCCTGGCTGGTGTCAAACTCGGGATTCTACTACATTAGCTTCCTGAGTCATAATGGAATTTTTAACCTTCCACTCCCTCCCCAGGGCTCATCACCTGCTCTTACGGTGCTCAGTCTTCTTGCTTTATAAATGGTAAGTAACTCCAGTGTACCCACTGATTGCTAGGTCAGAAAATTCACCTGGACACCTCTTTGTTTCTTGTGTCTCACACCAGCAAACACTGTTGGTCTGTGTTTGGAATCTTATTTTTTCTCACCACATCCATTGGGGGTCACTGTATTTCACTTACATCATGCTCTTCTGGATTACTGAAGCAGCTTCTGAACTCATCTCCCATTTATGCACCCTTATTTTTCATTGATCAGCTACAGTATGACTTTTAAAATGTAAGACAGGTAATGTCTTTCATCTGCATAACATTTCCCATTGGTTTTCAAAGATCAAAGCAAAAGCCGTATCCTGCCATGGTTAATGAGGTCTTAATCATTTCAGTCCCTGATATTTCCTTGATCTCAAGTCCAATAATTATCTTGCTTAACTGTGTGATTCTCAAAGATTCTGGGCAAATGTGCCTCAGCCTCAGGGCCTCTGTACCTGTGGTACCCCTTGCTTGAACTGCTCTTCCATCAGCTATCAGCATGCCCACTTTCTCTCTTTATCCAGGCCTCTGCTTAATTATTCCTCTATCATAAAAAGAGGTTTTTTTGACCACTTCATTTAAAATAGCACCCTTGTCATTCTCTGGTCCCTTATTTTAGTTTTCATAACACTTGTTATCACCTGACATACCTTAGGTATCCTCTTCCAAATTTCTTTACTGCTTGCCCCTGTTGTTCTCTAAGTAAGCTCTAGGACGGTAGAGACTATTTTGTTCACTGCTGCAACTCTGGCTCTTAAAATAGTACTTGGCATATACTCAGCATGCGGGATACTGTTGCATGCATGAGTGAATACACATATTTATGAGGTATAGTAAATTATTTTAAAGATTGTTTCAGTGAACTAAGTGCTGAGCATTTGTGGAAAAAGGCAAAACACATCAACATATAAACAGGAGCCTACAAACCTTACTGGGAGTTTCCCTTCAATTCTAGAACTTGCTTGGTGCCTTCAAATTTCTTAGGTTCCTGGCCATTGATGACTCACCTACTTTGGCTCTGTTTCTTTGTCTGATGATAGTGTGTTATGTTTGATTTATTTTATGTACCCATTCACTAGGAAGACTACAGATTGCTTGAGGGTAAGAAACTGGGTGCTGTCAGTTGCTGGTACAAAAATAATGTTTTAATGAACAAATTAAAGTTTTTTTCATTAGAATTCAGTTCAGTTATCTCTGTGAGAGATATGGAAATTAAAGATTAGGGTCATTTCCTGTATTGCATAGTTTTGAATCAAAAAGTTAGGGTAAAACATGATTTAAAGAAGAACTCCAGAAACAAGCACCTATACATTTTGCTTTTCCAGTTTGAGTTTTCTTATTTCTGTATAGTAAATTTGACACATGATTGAGCCATTTCCTGGCTTCTTGGAAGTTGAGCATGATAACTTCAATCTCAACCTTGGTATAGAAGCCCAACAAGTCCCAGCTGACAGATATTAAGGAAGATATGTTGAATAATCTGTATTTAGAGTGTAGATTGGTTTTAAAATATTCTCCACATATTTCTAAGTAGGCACTGAATAACACAGGTACTTAGGACAAAAAGAATCGGTAGGATAAATATATCCTTAGTTATTTAGCAAAAAGGAAGTATCCAAAGTTTTATTTTATAACATAAAATACCCCCAAATCACCTGCAATGCAAGATTTTTGTGTTAGCCTATGATGGAGCTTGTTTAATGTCTTTTGAAAGACTACATCTAAATCTAAATGAAGCCATTCTAATTTTTTCATCAATTTCCTGTTATCTCTCTATTTTCATATATTTTCTCCAATATTCTAGATAATTTTAATGTTTTTGTAAATATCAACTGTCTCTAAATATCTGTAGCTAGTTGATCTCTTCAAAGTAATTATTTAGGCAAACCATATACAGTAGTTCTGATTTTTCTGATCTCATAATTACTCTAAGTTTTTTTTTTTATTGAACCAGGGATCAAACTCATGACCTCGCGCTTGCCAGGCAGGCACTGTGCACTGAGCTATATCCCCAACTCTACTCCAAGTTTTAATTCTTGTTTTTTTTCTCTTATTTTCTTCTGAAATGTACCTTTATTTTCTGTATTTTTTCACTGTCAGTCCTGAGAACTAAGCATATTATGATGCTAACGCTCTCAGTCCTTTCAAAGTCCCCCTAATCATCTTTAAATGGGAGAAGATATTTCTGTTTCTACCACCCACACTTGAGTGACTTCTTTTTGAGCTGTCATCTCTCATAGTAAATCCTGTTTTAATTTCTAATAACAGTTCTATGTGTTTTCTGCCATTATACCTTTACAAGGATCTTCCTTCCAATATATAAATGTGTTTTATAACATTCAGTGCAGAGATATTAGCTTACTAGGTTAGATCTTACTTTTATTGCCTGCCTCCATTTCTAATCTTGAATATAGGGCTTGGTTTCATTTTGTAGCTTTGAATGTTAACACCATACAGATGGATGTTGTGATTTGCCAGTAGAGGTTATTAAGATGCTATTTAATTCTCCTTCCCAGAGCCATTAATAAAGATGGGGAAAGTAGGTTCAAAAGTATTCCCTGTATTGTAGCACTAGAAAATCTCACCATCCTGAAACAAACTTAATGTACCATTATTTAACCTTTCTGTTTTCTTCCATTCAGTCAGTTGAATCCCTTTCACCATGCACATGGAAAAAGAAATGTTGCCCAAATTTTTGTGAGTGGAATTATATGAACTTTCATCTTCGTTAAGGTTGTAATTTAGGACACTCTCTTTCATGAATTCCCATTAACTGTACCAAAAAATCTTAATAAGTTTCACCTGACATGATTTGTAAGGTGTTTATTTTTTTCATAAATTTTTCTGTAAAAGAAAAGTCCTTTGATTCGTTATGCTTTCAAAGAATAGAAAACAGAAATTGAAAAAGGATATTGAAAAGAATTAAAGTGTGTTAAGGCACGGGTAAACTCCTTGAAGACAGACTGGTGGGAAGTGATTTTGTGATCAAGTTACACAGGTATCAGTGGAATGATGAGGTATCCCAATAGCTCAGGAACCGGTCACTGAATTCCCAGGAGCAGAGTCCAGCATGTCGTCCTGAATACTCAAGCATGGCTTCACCTCCCAGGAAGTGCACACGAGGCAATCTGTGTGGTGCAACTGTCCTGCCTGCTATCCTGGCCTTGAAAAAGTAGGAAAGCCTTAGAAAAGCAGAGATGGGGCCATTTGCTCTCTGCACTCCGCTTTGCCTGTCACAGCAGAGTGGTCTGTGAGGTGCTCAGCTTGAGCATCTTAGATGTTGGCTCGCTCATTTCTCCAAACTTTCTATTTTGAGAATTGCTACTGTGCCAAAATCTCCCTTACTTTGTGAAGGTGGAGTTACTTGCATAGCTATTGCTAGAATTCCCATTTCACCAACCTGCTTTTCTCCTGCTCTTTCTGATGACCTCTACCTGCTGATGTTTTTGACTCCAAAATCCCTTGATATTAGGAATACAGAATGGAAATGGAAAAATTTTGATTTCTTTTATGTGCAGTTTTTCTCCCTAGGAAATATGGAATAACACAGATTATGGAAGTAGAGAGTAAGACCAATAGCAGGAAGACCAAAAACAAATAAATATATGGTTTGTAGTTATTCATGGTTCTGGAGAGTCTAACATTCGCCAGGCTTTGACTTTAGTACTTTCTTTGCATCCTAAACGTGTTCCAGGTCTTTCTGTACTGCCAATGATGTGCAGCAAGCGTGGTCTGCTGAAAACAAGAATTTGATTTAAAAAATCATAGCTGTCATCTGGATCTTTTCAAGATGGCAGATTATGAAAAGTGGACACACACTATAAAAACTGCATTTGGATGATAGCTGAATACTTGACAATCAGGCAATACTTTGATATTTTCTATTTGTTACAGTGCAGCCACCAGCCAAACAAAAATAAATTAAGAGGGACCCTTGTAGTAATGAAATCATTCAGTATATTGACTATTGGTGGCTGCACAAACCTACTCTGGTATAAGATTGGATAGAGTTTGATACACACATTCACGCACACATAAATGAGTACAGTACTCTCCAATTAGCCACAGATTTGTTTTCTATTGTTTCAGTAGTTCAAGGTAAAAAAAATTGAAAGTATTAGTATTTGATTTCATTCATTCAAGAGAGACCACATTCACTCAAATTTTATTACGGCATATTGTTATGATAATTCCATTTTATAATTAGTTGTAATTGCTAATCTCTTACTGTGTCTAACTTATAAACTAAACTTTATCACACATATGTACATATGGGAAAAATCAGAGTAGATACAGAGTTCTGTAATGTCCAAGGTTTCAGACATCCCTTGGCAGAGAGTCTTGGAATATATCCTACATGACTACATTGATCTGAACATGGTCGCTGGATTGCATAACAGTCTCCTGGTTTTGCTATTGTACAGCAGTCTTGTAAAATAATAGCATTGGAACAAACTCAGAAGAGTGTATGAAGAATTTCTTATCCATGGGAACCTATGATTACCTTGATAAGAATTTAAATTAAAAATCTTATACTGAAATATTTGTTTCTGTCAGTATTACATCATGATGTCTTAGAGCAAATTACTTCAGAAATCAGGATATAAGGATATAGTGGCAAAGGAAAAACATCTACAAAAATTTTAGGTAATATATTTGGTGATAAGGAGAATGGTATCTTTATCTAGAAGTTTCATGGAAGGAGATTTAGTTTAACAGCTTCAAAGTAAAATAAACAATGTGAGAATAATGCATAAAGATGTACTTTCCATTAATTCCTAAACTGTATGATACATATTTTAATATGTGGTACTTTAAATGAAAGTTGTTAAACGATACAATTATTTAGAAAGCCAATTCTGCATTCTCTATGCTTTAAGTCTTTAAAAGATGAATTCTTTCCTTATAAATCTGGAAAGTAACCCAGACATAAAGTAAGATGACCCATAAAGTCATAACAATGCTTACCATTCTAGGGTATTGCTTGCTATTTGAGTGTGTTTGTGCCCATGCGTGTTGTGGGGAGAGGGGATGGGGTGGTATGGAAAAAAAGAGAGGATTTGGGAGGCCACGTATTTTTTTCCAATTGTTTTCTTACTTTAAGCTACATTCTGAACTTTTTTCCCGAAAAAGTTTTTGAACTCTATCACACATTAATTTGGATATATTTAGGGGAAAGAAGTGTTAGAATTTTTGAGGAGGGTGAAAATGGTCAAAGTCTATGAAGTTAAATATAATTAGTAGATGAGCCTGAATCATAGTCTACTTGGTCAAAGACAGCCTCTTCAGCCGAAGCAGGTCATAAACTCTCACCTGAGAGGTAACCTCTCTATACCTGGAGGAAAGAAACATCTTTATCTTTGAAGGCACTGAGGCAGAAGGAAGGATCTGAACAAAAGGCCTGCGTGTTCCTCCTACTTTATTACTAATAGACTGTAACCCCTTTGTGCAACCATACTTCTTTATGACTCTCAACTCTTCATCAAATTTTAGGATAAAAATATACAAGTTATCTTCTTGCTTTGGTTCTTCATTTCCTTATGAATTGTCCTGTGCTACATGAAACTTACATTAGATAAACTTATATGCTTTTCTCTTACTAATCTTGTTATGAGTTCCTCAACCATGATCTAGCACTAGGTGGGGAAAATAAATTTTTCCTCCTCTATGAAAGAATAAAAAAAAGTACTGAATATGTTCTTAACCCGCAGACAATACCATTCTGTGTCTTATTTAAAATATTGATGGAAGACCCTTGCTACTTATGAACCAATGTATTGAGATCTGCTGTTACTAAATCTGGACGTGTGTACTCAGAATGGAAGCTAGATGCTTATTGGCCAGAGCTGCTGAGCATGTAGGTTTGATGACACTGAACAGAAAACACTTAGGGAGCTTCTAGGATGAACACATAAAGAATTTGGGAGAAGTCTTGCTCCGTACTTTATGGGGAGATTTTCTTGTCCACAGCAGGAATTGAGAAGTTCTTCCTGAGTCCATTAAACTGGGGAAGCTGCGTTCTCCTATTTATTCTCTGAGGGTATCTAAGCAAATGCTGTGTTTCCTCATAGCTCAATAGCAGCTCTGTATCACGGTCAAGAAAGCAAGACATTCTCCAGAATTGTTCGTGCTATGAATGTCAATGAACCTGTAGACTCTGGGTAAGCAAGAATTAAGTCATAGACATAGGGCCTGAGAATTACCAACAGGCTCCATCCTGGGTATGCAAATTGTGGGTTGTGATCAAATTACTGAATCTTGGGCTCGGGGTTTAGCTCAGTGGTGTAAGCACCTGCCTGGCAGGCATGAGGTTGTGAGTTTGATTCTAGGTACCAAACAAACAAGCAACTGAATCTCTGTGGGGCTTCCCCAGCAGCGAGTTTGCAAAGTGATTTAAATTTTTGTGCTTATGTGTTGAAGAATTGTATCTTTACTATCTCTAATATATCATTAAAAGTTTAATTCAACCACTGATATACAGATTACAAAAACGAATACTATAGTGAACTAAATGTAATAGAAATATCTGGGCTACAAGTGTCACCAAAGAAAGGTAAGTTTTAGAGAGAGTAAGAAAATGTATAATGTAGGTCAAATGTCCCCAAACCCCATGGCACAGACCAGTAGGGGTATCTGGCTTGTTAGTAACCTGGCTGGCATAAGGAGGTGGGCAATAGGCAAGCTAGCAGAGCTTTATCTGTATTTACTGGTCCCTCCCATCACTCAAATTATTGCCTGAGCACCACCTCCTGTCAAATCAGCAGAGGCATTAGATTTTCATAGGAGTATGAACCCTATGAAAGGGATCTAGGTTACACACTCCTTATGAGAATTCCATGCCTGATGGTCTAAGGTGAGCTGAGGCAGTGACAGTAACACCGGTGAATGTAATTACTATGTATTGCAAACAAATACAGTAAACCCTTGGATTGCCAGTAGCTTATTCTGCAAGTGTTCTGCAAGATGTGCAAACATTTCATCACAATTGAGTGAATGGTTCTTCTCTCTTCAACGCTCACTGTGGGACTGCGGGTGATTGTCTCCCAGTGTCAAGAGGTTATGGAGGAGAGCTCATCTGCAGAGGAGGAGGAGAAAAATGCAGAGCAAAGTCTCACTTCCAAGATTAGGGAGGTATATAAAATATGGGAAACAGTGCAAAATTTTGTAGAAAAGCACCCCCCGCATAAGGTTGTAGCAGTGAGAGCAATGAATCTGTTTAATGACAGTGCAATATCACATTTCTGCAAAATCCTCAAAAGGAGGCAAAAGAAAATTTCATTAGATAGGTTCCTTGTTCAAATTGCATGAAAAGAAAAGGATTCTGTTGAGCCAACAGAGAGTAGTGAGTCTGTTAGTAAGAGTGTCCTACACAATGTTCTTCTTTCTCTCACACCAGCCAGGAAGGGTTTCAAAGGTAAATGCAGGTTAATTGGTTTATTTTTCTTTATATTTTACAAGTTTCTTTATTATTTTGTATTACAGTGTTGTAAACACTTTTATGTGAATATTTTCGGGTTGTGGAACAAATCATCTGAGTTTCCATTATTTCTAATGGGGAAGTTCCCTTTGATATATGAGTGCTTTGAATTGCAAGCATGTTTCCTGAGTGAATTCTGCTTGCAAACTAAGGTTTTACTGTTCCAATAAAAAGAGAAACTAAAGTCTCCTGCTCCTAGTATGTGGAAAAATTGTCTTCCATGAAACTAGTTCCTAGAGGTAAAAAGATGGGGAACCACTAGTATAGATGCTAGATGGGTTGAGAAAGAGACAAAAGTAAAAGCAATAGACCTGGAGTATATCTCAATGCTCTTTCATGTTCTTTATTGTTAGGTTGCATGTGAGCTCATTTCATGATGAAGTTTTTCTCAATATTATTCCCTTAGTGAACTTTGTAATTAGGAAAACACTTAATACTGGTCCCTCTTTGCTGTGCTTTGGTTGCATAGTCTACTCTTAATTCAGTCAACACGAGTGTCAGGCTTATACTCAAATCAAGTTTATAACAAGTATTCCTTCTTTCAGATTTGCCTCTGTTGCTTCCATCCCTCACTAGATGTCAAAATTAATTCGGTCAGCATGGAAACAAAGCTTGTTCTTTACATGAGAAAGAACGCATTGTTTTCTTACAAATGAATAGGAACTGCTGAAAGATGAGGCTCCAACACCATCCTTTTATCTTGAGTTCCTAGGAGAGTCATGGTGCTAAGAGATATTATCCACCCTTCTCCTACATCTTTTTAAAGATCCCTAGGCCTCCCATGTGCTGCAAGGTGACAGAGGATTTAAAGCCTTTCTAAAGTCTATTCCTCACATTACTGCGGTTTTCCATTAGTAACACAAATACTTTCTTTACATGTGTGATACAGTTTTTTCTTTTCTTTTTTTTTCCTCCAAGGTAATGAACACAAAGTAACTCCTCTAATGAAACAGAATAGTTAAGTATAAAGGTAAATGTCAGATTGCTTACACCTAGCTCCAAGTACTTAAATGATTCACCCTCTAACTTTATCTTTGCCTTTTGAAGAAAAGCAAAGCTCTATAGAGACCAAATAAATTCATATTTGGAGACATGATGTAACATTTGTAACAATACTGCTGTTGCATTGTTATTAGTTATAAGTAGGAACTCTGATTTTTTCTCTTGGATCTGTTTGTAGTAGAGAATGTAACAGTGTGTCTTTAAAAAAATTAATATATAGAGTACATAATGCTTACATCCTTTGTGTGGCCCTGGTATGTACACAACACATCTCAATTCCTTTTTTCATTCCCTTTTCCTCCCTTCTCCCTCTCACCCAACTCTTGATCCCCTTCCCATTTGAGAAAGGTCTATCTCCCTGTGTGCTATTATCTATCTTTTATTTTGCTCTTTATTTATAATTTGGTTTTCTCATATAAGAAATAATGATATTTGAGCTTGTGTGTTTGATTTCACTTAATGTTATGGTCTCAAGGTGCATCTATTTTCCTACAGAGGACTCAATTTTGTCTTTCTCTATGGTAGGATAATAAGCTGCTGTGTATAACTACCACATTTTCGCTGCTGCAAAAGGAGTTTCTTCCTGGGTTCTTGTGATAGAAGCTTTACAAAATGTGAACTGGAAGCTCCACGGAGAGAGGGTGTTTTTACTCCTGTCGTTTGTTATTCTATCCTGACACAGAGAGTAGCGCTTGGTACAGAGTAGCCCTCATTAAATATTTGTAGGATGAATAAAACCTCAAGGAAACTGCAGGGCGAATGTTTGACCTCCAGTGACCTTCGCATGGAGAGATGTTACTAGTGAATTGCATGGCTGTCTTTCCATTCCTTTTTTCTGGGGGAGGGGTTACCCTACCTTCTTCCAGCCTCAGTAATCGAGAGCATAGAACCATGAACCCTAGGTTGCCAAACTCACAATTCTTCAAAACACTAGAGTTGAGAATGCATCAAGCTTTGGGCTGCTGTATTAACACTGCAGAGAAATACAGTCAACAGAGGGAGCATTCTCAGGGCCACATGGCTTGCTCGGCTGGGCCCGAGCTTGGCTTTGAAATTTTTCTGAGACTCAAAACATGTAACTTTGGTGTTTTGACTTTAGCCAAGTCTATGGTGCTTAATTTAACTTTTAAGCACCATAGACTTGGCTAATAAAGTTTAAAATGGCAACCTGTGATTAAATTTTGGACTTATTTCATCATTAAAGAAACTCAGAGTATGTGAAGATAGGTTGGAATGTGGAAGGAAAAGTTAAGAAAGCAGATTTGTGATAAGAGCAGCACGTGACCTGCAGAACAACTCTGAATTACAACCTGAAGGAAGGAACGCTGACAATTCTTTTTTCTTACCTATGATCGCTAGGATTTTATTTCCCCTCTTAACAGATCATTTTTGAGCCAAGCTTAAGATGAAAAAATTCTTTAAAGAATTATGCATGATGTGGAGTATGTTCTCTCCCTTGTTATCGCTGGAGGTTCCACTGCTTACGGAGGACAGATTTCTTGAAGGCAAGGTAGATGCAGATGAAGTTTATGTCTCTGGGTATAATAGTTTCTGACAGATAGACCAAAATAATTCCTTTTTAGCCATGCACTTGTCTATAAATCTAGTTAGTTGGTCATTCAAAGTGATGACATTTAAGATATAGTTGATACACTGTTTATCTTAAAGAAATGTTTTAAAATTAATTCTTCAGACCTATGCAGTATTTTACCTTTGCAGTTTAATAATATCCAAATGTGCTTTTGTGAAGCAAAAAACACATGTGTGCTTCTTCATAAATCAATCAGTTAGCTTTGAAAATAGAATATATTTCAAGTATGTAACAAAGGCCCTCTAAACACAATTATTAAAGCAGTATGAAGAGTTGAGTTTGCTTCAGTTTTGGATTTTTAAGACTTCATTGTTAGGTAGTGAAGACAGAAATATGCCCTGCAAGCCCCTGGGTAAGAGCCAAGACTTTTTCCTTGTATTATTTTAGATCTCGTTTTTCTGTTTGATACTCAGAATGGAGCATACATATTTATAAGTTGTGTATAATTATTAGAAACTTTAATACCCATAAACTTACTCTCTTGATTTTTTATGTACATATGTTAGCACATGAACTCACAATTTAAAATTCTGAATTTGTAAGAAATTTTTATGCACCTCCAATAAAGATGCTGTTATTCTTTGAATTCTTTGTATGTGCCTTATGATAAAGTTATGAGTTTTCACATTTGTGGAAATGAAACTTGTAACTTGGAAGTTATTTCAAAATATGCATCAAGTTCGTCCCTTCATTCTGCCAGTTTTACAATTTTTATTTTTTATTAGTACAATTGTAGTACATAATAATTACAGAAGCTGCTTTTAATTTCTAAGAATTTCTCACACTTTCTCATTTATTTTCATCCCTACTCCACCACGGCAGTCCAGATGTCCATCATTCCTTGTTATATGGTTACAGGAATAGAATCCTTTACCCATACTTTGGAATAATTAATGACACAGGAAAGCACTTTATGTAAAAGAGTAGAGACCTGAATTGAATATTCAAATTGACCCTTATGGAAATATACAAAAACGCTGTCAGTGATATAATTAGGAGTGCTATTTATTCTTCTCAATTATACTTTAAATATTTTTAAGTATTCTATAATAAGCATGAATTACTTTTAAAAGATTTTATTAAGTCATTTTCTCATAAAAATTTTAAACAACATAGAAAAGATGAGAATGAATGTCAGTGAAGCTCTACCACTTAGAAATCATCATCATCAAATTAAGTAAACATTATACCAAACATCTCTCTTACTCTGTGCGTGTGTGCGCACGCACGCACACACACACACACACACAGTGAGAGGAAGCCTACCAGATAATCAGAAGCAATCAAAAATAAAATTTTATAAATATGGGTTCAAACTATCCATGTATTTTTAAAAGCATTGAAATATGTAGTATAATAATTTAATAACAGGTGTTAAAAATAAAGCCTTATTCAGTGTGCAAAGAATCAGCTACTGAAACAAAAATACCAGATGATTGCAGGTTTTTACACCATGCATTTAAATACTCATTACATCAGGTTTTGTTTCTTTTCTTCCTTCTCCTCCTTTGTTTCAATAGTTTTATCATGACTTTTAGAAAAAACAGTCAACTGGCTAGTGCTTTAGAAATAATGTGCCTTCCTGGGCAGAGGGTGATGAAAAGAATGTCATCATCGTGAAAATGGCTTCATCAGAGTAGAAACATGACAGTGGCCTTTTTCTCAGCTTTCTTGGACGGTGTTTGCATCCACTCAGTGCCCAGTGGGTAGGTCTGTGCCTGCAGGGCTGGACCTTTACTTACCAAGCACATTAAGTTTATTACATACACCTTTCTGAAGAAAAGCTGGATTAAAAAAGAATAAAATCTGAGCTTTTCAAAATATAAAGATGAGACAAAATATGCGGAGTGAACAAATTTATTTACAGTTTAAAGACTTGAATTTAGTAGCCTGTGGGCTCATAATCCAACAACAACAGCAACAACATTAACGTAAACACAGTTACACAGAGAATCAGTTAATGGTACAATCAATAGGAGACTAGTTTCTGTCTTTTCATTTGTTATTTGATTTTGATGAAATTTTCTCAGTATCACCTTTCCTACCTGAAAGCCTAAAACACTGTTTGATGTGGCAGTGTGCTAATGTTAGCAAAAGCTAATACTGTATCTTTGCTAACGGAACTGGGTTAGAATATCCTTTTCCTGCAAACTACTGTTAAGTGTGACTGAGTGTGTCCCTTAACATCATTCATTGCACTCTTGTTTCTCCCTGCCCTGTAATACGGAAACAATAAAAATCTAACTCTGGGATGTACTTTGCACAGTAGGTAGTTTATGAACAGCATATAACCATAACAGCTAGTTAACAGTTTTGTCCTTTTCCTTTTTGGAGACAATCTAGTTTGTATGGAGCAAGAAGAGACTTGCATGTTTTCAGTATGTCACTTATGGACAACCTAATAACTCAAATTAAAAGTTAGATCTAAATTTTTATTTTTAAAATTGGAGATTTTAGGGCCAAGAGTTTGGCTCAGTGGCTTAAGCGCCTGTTTGGTAGGCGCGAGGTTGTAAGTTCAATCCCCAGTGCCGCAAAAAGAAAATTGGAGATTTTGATCTCTTTATACTTTATGATATCTTTTATATTTAGATTTATTTTCATCATCTGATTTGGTGCTTTTTTTTCTACTTTTACTATGTTTTCCTCTTTTCAACTAAATTTTGCTTAAAAATTCCTCTTTTTCTACTCACTTGGAAGCTTAAATTTTTTCTAATCATTTCATGACTGCTTTTAATGAAATCCAAAATTAACTTCTACTCTCACGAGCCATGCACCATCCAAATTTCAATTCTTTTGTTTTACCTAGCATTTTTTGTAAATGGTGCACGCTGTCATATTTTCTCGTAAATTTAAATATATTTTTTGTATTCCATGTTAGTTTATACTTGCCAGTGTGTTTATCATTCCTTTTTTTTTTCATTCTAGATTTTTTTTTTCCCCTGGAATTGCTTTACTTTTTACCAAAGCATTTCCTTTTTAACAGTTCATGCAGTGAGAATCTGACTGTAATAATCACGGCATATATTTACTTAAATGCATTTATTCCCCTCTGATTATTGGATGATACTTTGGCTGACTAAACAACTTGTAATAGACATTTTCTTTTCCCAGTGTAGGTGTTCTGTTTGGTTATAAATCAGTCCTTACTGTTGAAAAAAATCTTTTTTTTCCAATAACTATTATTCTCTTGTAGGTAAACTTTGTCTCCACCTATTTTTAAGTCTTTCCTCTTCTTCAGGGTTCTGCATCTTTATGTTGGCCTTACAGGTGAGTTTCTTTTTATCTACTTGGCTTGGGAACATTTGGCTTCCTTTATTTTCCGTGTCCTTCCCTTCTGGAACATAAATCAGACATCTGTTACAATTTTGTGTGTGGCATTTTATGCATTTTAACCTCTCATATTTTACATTTCACTATGTTACTGAGTTTCATTCTAGCTATTATTTCCTCAGCTATGTATAATCTTCTGTTATTTTACCTACCAAATTTTTAATTTTAGTGATTACATTTTTTTGAGTGGTTCTTTTTAGTTCCTTTTCAAATTAGCCAGCTTTTTTTTCTTTGTGTAGCATTTTATTCCTACTTTATGAATTCAGTTTCTTCTTAGAATAATTTAAATAATTTAAAAATACTTATTTTGTATAGTACTTATAGTACTTTATAAAATACTTGTTTTATATTGCATCCTGCCTTTGTAATATCTGAAGTCTTTGGGGATTTAATTCTGCTGCTGGTTGCTTTTGCTAGCTCTTATGGTTTTTATACTTTGGATTGAACTCATGTTTAAATGGCCTTTATGCAAGAATCTTACAAGGTTTACGTTGAGGGTGCATCATTCTACACAGAATTTATGCTTGGGCAATCCAGAGTATAACCAACCCTGGGATATTTAAAATAGTCTGTTGGTTTGAGCTTTCCTAGACTTACTATGTAGTATAATTTAAAACTCAATTTTGGAGGATGTCAATCTGATGGTTATTGTTATGGAAAACTATTTATTTATTTTTCTGAGTCCAAGTTAAGAAAGACATTTTTCTTTGTCATCTTTTTGGCTAATGTATGGTTTTATATATATTCTCAAATTTGTGAGGAGTGGCTTTATTTGTGGATCTTAATTTTAACTCCATCTTTGGGCTGATCTCATACCTTGCTTACTGTGCCCTCTATGAAGTTCAAACTTTCAGGTTGGGGTAAACACCTAAGAGCACTACAACTGCCGTGACAGTTTACTACTCTGGATTTAAGTTTCCTTTTCATTTTTTGGCCCATGGACTTTTCTGTCCCTTTTAAAGTTAATTTGTTGCTTCTGTTGCTTTCACTGACCTTTTTTGGTCCCTTGAAGAAGGCAAGCCCTTGTCTGATATAGGGATTTTATTTATAGGTGCTGATTCCTCTACCTTGAAACTCTCGCTTATGTTTTGCTTGAGTGACTTCTATTCATCCTTCATGCCCAGTAAGTGTCACATCCTTGAAGATCTCTACTGTAGTGCTTTCCTCTACTGGCTTCTAAATTAAGCCTCTTATTTATGTCTTATCATGTATTTTCTTTTACCTTGATAGAATTTATCACAGACTAGAATATGTATGTATTTTACTTGTGGTTATCTTTTTATTGTCTGTCTTTCTGCTAGACTATATGCGCCATTAAGCAGTGACCATGTCTGTTTTTCTCTTCTCTGTTTCCCTACCAGCATAGTGGTGGGCATGCAGTAAATATTTTTGATTGAATTGAAATGCATTTTTAGACTTGTAAGTGGATGGTTACCAAAAATGCTAATTTTTCAACTTTTTAAAAAAATCAGGGCAAGAGTATTCAGCAAACTGTTTCATTTTTACTTAAGTAGCTATTGTGAGAGACTAATGATAAATGTCACAGTAATAAAAGAGAACCACCCTCACTTGTTCTGAGTAACATTTTGAAGCACATTTCAAATGCAGTATATAAGTACAATCAGTATTCTCTCTCTAGCTCCTTATAACAGATGCTCTTTAGATATTTATTGATGAAATTGGTTCCATGTTCAAACTCAGTGTTATGTTTATACCAAGATTTGCAAAAACACTCACTAAAGGTATTATTAAACATGCACTTTCTTTGAAAAAGTTAATATAAAATTGCAATTTTGTGTTTAATTGAAGGTAATGTGTAAGATCTTCTGGAATCTTTTAGGTGACAGTTACCAAAATTCTTCCTAGTATGTGCCTTCTCATGCACACAACATAGAATTCTCCACCTGCCTTGGTTTGGCAGGGGACCAGTTCACTGACCCTTAGAGCAGATTGCAAATTCATCTTTTAAATTATGCATATTTCCTGACTACTTTTTCTGAACTTGTGCTCTAAGACAGTTAATTCATGAAGAGCACAATTTTGTAAATCAAAATATGTCACAAATAAGTGTGGCTCTAGGACTTGAGAGATTATGAGAGAATACAATGGAAGGAACACTTAATCCATTTAACCCCAGCCATTCTATTAAAAACCAACACACTGTAACTTCCTGCATTTAGTAGGCAAAAGATATTAGTGAAGTACACATGGAAATGCCACTTTGCTGAAATGCCAATATAATCTTTTCCTTAAGAAATATCTGTTAGAAACTTACAGTGCATTTATGTAGTATGTTTTCCAAATTCTGGGATGTTATTAGAGCTTACACTTGCATTAAACACAATTGATGATTGTGATATGGAGTAACATTAGCAAGATGGTGGAATAAGAGGTCTCAGGCTTTGCTAACCCCCACAGAAAGTTGAACTAGTAACTATCTACGGACTGGAATATTTTGGTAAAACCCCCAAACTTGGGAATATGCCTGGGTCTGCAGGCTACAGAATGCAATAAAAAGTGCAGGAAAATGTTAAGGGAAACTAACAACTCATTTTCACTGTATTGCTGTTCCACTCACCACTAAAATGATACAGTGTCATATGAAGAGGATTTCTCTATGAGGATAGTTTTTGGAGAGGGAAAAGAGAACTGGGGGTGAATGTTATTATAGTTTATATTCCTATGGCCCTGCCAAATCTCTTGTATTCATGGCATGGATGTGGCTGAATCTAGCATTCATGACTGGTTTGTTGTCTGGCACTGGGATTGGTGGTGTGAGTGTTGCACTCGCCCAGGAGTGGAACCAGCATACAGTGTTAGTGCAGGAAGAAGGCAGGTCTCCTCTCTCGCTGGTTCCCACTTGCTGTTTGCAGCAGCCATGAACGGCTGCCTCCCCAGTCACACCACCCTGCCTTGCATCCAGCTGAGTATGGACTGAAACCTCCAATATTGTAAGAAATAAACCTTACCTTCCCTAATTTTGAGTGTCAGATATTTTGTCTCAGCAATAAGAGAAAAGTAACTAAGACAGATGTCTACCTTTCTAGTATTCTGAGATACTTTCTAAGAAGCAGACCCCAGTTTCACCTCATGGAGATTGGAAGGGGAAATAATGTGGTTTGACCACCTGGAAGCAAGTAGCCAAAAGCAAGGAGATGAATACTTCAGTGACCAGAGAGATAAGAAGATCTTGGTCTCATAGTGCCTGACCTGAGGGACAGGCTAACAAGATAGTCCACCTGTAAAGTCAAGCTGCTCATTGTGAAAAGTCCCACCAGAACTAGAGGTGGTGAAAAGTTCCACCAGAACTAGAGGTGGTGAAAAGATCCACCTAGGTTTAATCCTTCGATGACCTTAACCCAGGGACCTGCTGCCCGCCCCCTCCCCCCACCCCCCCGCCCATGACAAATTCTGAGAGAGATCAGTGTCTAGATTTGCCATACTAGGAGTATGAACAGTGTTCAGGTTAGCCTCAGAGCCCATTCTAAGGCCCCAATGAAGTCAGAGACAAGCTCCTACTGTGTGTTTTTACTGAGCATAGCCGCTGATACCAATCATCTTGATCAATGACCATGTAGCCTTGGGACTATTTCTACACAGCTGCTCAACTGCTAAACTCAAATAGCAGTGTCACCATGCCAGGGAATAACCTAGGTGCCCAGCCTGTTCAGAGTTGATTGCCCGTTCAGCAGCTCAGCCTGACTGTAAAACTGAGCCAGTGTTCTCATCAGATAGAAAACCTAGCCACCTGTTTCATCTGAACTCAGAACAAACACAGGAGCCCAGCCATGTAGAGAAACCGAAGTAAGCTCTGCTTACCAAGATTGTTACCTGCTAGCCCATCCAGAATTACAGGGCACGCTAAATGATGGCTATCCCTGCCCACGAATACTTGTAAAAGAGAAAGGGTGCCTGTCTCCTCAAATGCACGCAAGTTAATACGAAGACACAAGGATGACAGAGACTCGGGAAGTCATGACACCTCCGGAAGAAACCAATAAAGGGTCAGCAATGGGAGTCTCAGAAATGATATGCAAGTAATTCAGATTAAGTCTCTTAAAGTTTAGTGAACTTTGAGAATATGTGTGCTAAAAAATTACATAAAATTTGAAAAACAATGCGCAAGCATAATGAGAAATTTGACAAATAAATAGAACCCATGATTAGATGAGGCCTGAAGAGGTTCTTTATTTGCCCAAAGCAATGCCTCTAATTAATTGTGGAACATTAACTTCTTGGAGCCTTAGAACCCATGTCTGAAATGGTCATTTGGTTCAGTGGTTTGGCACTGAATTTGCTGTATCTGAAAGATGCTGTGTGCCCTATGTTCAAGGAAAAATGGCCTGTAGTTTGGACAAAATTAAGGGTGCACAAACAAAATCCTTTTTGTCAACTTAGAGACAGGTGGGTCCTCTCAGTGCTGCTATTCAGTTTAGGATGCTTTGGATTTGTCCTTGAAACAAAATATGAAATCCCTGACAGGAGCGAGGTCTTTAGACACACTGTGCTTCAAGGGGCACTGCTGGTCAGATCTATCTAGTTTGGCTTCTGGAATGTTCATTGTCATTATCTGTTGTGTTTACATGGCCTCAATAGCTACAAGAGGAGTTGTTATTCCAGATTTTCATGGGGAAAAAAGAATTAGTAGGGAAAAATGAGTGAATATACACTATAAAAAGAGAATTATATGTATTTTTTTCCATAAAAGAAGCATAAACATAATCAAGAAACTAAATGTACTATCCATTTTGGCTATTAATATTAACTTCCAATCTCTCTTGATTTGGTGTTTATGAAAATCAGATACAAACCTGGCAAAGAGCCGTCTCTGATCTAGCTTGTTTTGTCATTTATACTGTGTGTCAGAGGGTGGCCTTTCTTTTTGTCCTGTACTGAGCGATACAGAGTTGGTTGCTTATGTGTATCCTGGTGTTGGATGTCAACTGTAGAGAATTTTAAGGCTGTCCCAAAGCTCTCAGTGTTTATTTTTAAACAAAACAGCTTCTTTTTAAAAATCGACTTAATGGAGATAAAATTTGTGTACAATAGAAAGCATGTACTTTAAAGGTAGAGCTCACTATGTTTTGACAAATTACGCACCATATAACCAGGATATGAAATATGAATGTCACTCCAGAATGTTCTCTCTTGTCTATGGTCAGTTTCTCCACTCTAGCCATTTCCCGGCTCCAGTAAAGCACTGTTTTGCTTTCTATCACCATAGGCTAGTATTCCTTATTTTATTGAAATGGAATCAAACAATATGGACTCACTTGCGTCTGATTTTCTTTTGCTCAGCATAAAACATTGCATGTTTTATCAAATATTTTTTAGGGAAGGTGATTTCACTCAGTGTGTCCTACGAAATGCCAGTTGTTGATCTCCACTGGTAAATAGTTTGAATGAACTCCTTTGCTTGCTGTCTTCTTCAAGCAGTCTCTGAAAGAGTCCCTGGGGCAACTGCATGGGTTGTTGACTGGAGAGAGAAATTCAGAGGTTAAGGGAAAACTGGAACTTAAAAAAAAAATTCATCAACAGAAAATGCTCTAGCATTTCCCATAAACGATGATCAAATATCAGCCATGGGTGCAACTGTCTGCACTTCAAATGCTCCATCATTTTGGGGCCACTGATAATACTGGAAGCATGTTTCCAAATGAGATATTTTGGATCTACCTAAAATAGTTGTCCTAGAGGGGAAGCCCTGGTAAAAACTGCAAAGTAGAAGGAATCAGTCTTGGTCCCTTTCCAATATTCTTGCTTGTTTCCTTTTTCTTCCAAATCATGTACCTCGATCCCTCAGATCCCAGCAGTCTCCCATTGTCATCTCCACCTAAGTGTGACATTGGTGTTGACAAAATCTTCTTCAGGGTCTTATTTCACTAGTCATTGGTGGTTTCCAGTTTTGGGAAGACCAGTTGATTAATTTCTCCTTAAATTATCCATGCAGCCATCTGTGCTGCACTGTGTTATGTGCTGGGATTGGGTAGCACACAGTCCTCGTTCTCGGTGAGTTTACAGGGTGATGGAGGATGCAAATGTAGTCTTTTCTCTTCCTCTTAAGTGTCCCTCTTGTCTACTTAAGAAAGAGAGACTTGTAGGATATCATACTTGAGTTGCTCCCTGGGCATCACTTATCTAAGTCATATGCTCTGCACTGCATGGCCGTGGGTCAATGTTCACTTTGCTGCTGTGGTCTGGAATTACAGATATAAACCCTTTGACTGCCATTGCAGGGGTGCTGCTTGGAAGGGGGCGAGGAGTTATGTATCAACTCTCCTAATGAATCTTGGAGACTTGTGTTAGTGCCTGCCCCTGCCATTCAAGTTATGTGAAAAAATCAAGGCATTGTGCACAGGAAAATTTAAGAACTACCTGCTGATTGTGATTTCTTTTACCATGCAATAGTGCCCAAGAGGTTAATGACAGGGGTGGGAAGTGTTCCTTCTAACAGTCTATAAAGATCATTACTAATCACAATTGTCTATTAATAAAAATAGCTTGCTAAGAGGATTTTTCAAGACCATGTAATATTAAATTTCTGTATTAATTGAATTAAAAGTGTTTTTAAAAATGAAGTTTTAGTATTTTTCTTTCAGAGGCAGCTTGTTAAAAGGTAGTTTCTGAAAATTGTAAAAATATATTAAATTTTTTTAAGTTTGTCACTTTTATTTTCTAAGCCTGAAAATTAATATAATACTATCATTGTCAACCAAAATAATGAGTTATGGATGCAGAATGGAACCAGAGCTTAAGTGGTCTAAAATTGCCTCAATATGATTTTAAGCTCATGGAATAAAAGAGATTTGGAACCTAAGGATATATAAGGTTATATCAACTTTTTCTCAGAGGCTATATAGTAGATGAGAGAGTACTAAAAAGTTTCTGGCTTTCACTCAGTGTATTCAAATACCATCTCCCCAAAAGTTATTATCTGAATGAATAGATTGGCCAGCAAGTTAGGGTTGAAAATGAATACTGCTGGATATGATGTGTCTGGAAAATGAATGCATTTTTGCTGAGATGTGAAGTAAAAAAAAAAGAATATGATTTATGAAGATTTTGTTGAACTGGTATTAAACAATGTGGACTGGTACCAGTGATTCAGCCTCTAGATACATACTGTCATATCATGATTTACAACCAGTGATCTGGGAGTGGGAAGAGATCCTATTTGCATTGATCACATAGTTTTATTTCATCAGAATTTAGATCTTTAAAACAAAGGCATTTAATAACATTTGTATAGTGAATGGTGGAGAGTTGATTATAAGTGATAAAATAAAAAAGAGGCTGAACTGGTGAAAAAGATTAAAAACTATAATTGCATGAGAAAGCAAAACTGGTTTATTCAGCTCTGGGTCCAGCTTCTATTTTCTTATGGTTTGACAGGCAATTTAAGCCACAAAATTAAACAGTAAAGTATATGGCTTTAAAAAGAAATGAATCTAAAGAATCATGGTTTTAAATTTTTTTAAAATCTCAGAAGAAATAAAAACTTCTTATAAATATACTTTGCTGCTCCAAACTTTCCTTTTATTTAGCAAAAGTTTTTGTCTGCAGGAGTTTATAGTGAGTGAACAACATGAATTTATTGTGAAATTTTGCCACTGAAGAACAGCTTAATGAAATAGAAAATGTATTTTTGTTCCAGATCTTCCAACAAAAAGTTTGTTAAATTGATTTCTCCTTACAAAACATATGTTAGGAATTTAAAAAATAGTAGTATATTGTATTTGTGTGTTTGAAAAGTACTACTTATTTTTCTTGCTAGTGTCCTCTCTCCCAGGGGCAAGCGAACGGTGGGTTTCCATGGTGCTTTCTTAATGATTCCCAGAAGAGGCCCTGACGTCAAGGGTCAGAGATATAGTTTTGTCATAAACTTGAGAGTCAAGATTGACTTTGTGGGCCTGTGACCTGTACAGTCACACAGGGCTTTGTGTTTAGAAGGGACCTGCAGCTTACTTAATGGTCTGCAGTTGTGGTCTTGAAATTCTTAATAATTTTTAAACAAGAGGTCTGCATTTTATTTTGCAAACGCCTCACAAATTATAGAGTCAATTTTGCAGATAGCAACATAATAGCTAACATTGTGTTCTTACTACATACCAAACATTATTTTAGATTTCTTTCATATATCAGCTTATTTAGTATTTATACCAATGTTCTGAGTTATGTGTTATCGTTCTCAATTTACAGATGAGCAGCTGATCTCAGAAAAGTCAGGCTGCCCTCATCAGTAGTGGGGCAGAGAATCCAATCCAAATTGCATGCTTCTAGAGCTGCTGCTCCTAAATTACTACTGTCTCTCTCTGTCTCTCTCTCTCTCTCTGTCTCTCTCTCTCTCTCTCTCTCTGTCTCTCTCTCTCTCTCTCTCTCTCACACACACACACACACACACACAGTATCCAGGGCCTTTACATTGAGCTATGTCCTCAGCCCTTTTATTTATGTATTTTTATGCTGAGACAGGGTCTTCCTAAATTTCCCAGGTTGGGCTCAAATTTGTGATTCTCTTGCCTCAGCCTCCCAGAATGCTGGGAGTAGAGGCCTGTGGCATTGTGTTTAGTTTTAGATTTCTTTTCTAGCCCTTATTTGAGATTACTGTTGTCCATAGTGTGCTAAACTGGGCAACATCTATGGTGCAGCATAGAAAGTTTGTTTAGATTGCCCTTGATGAACACAAATAAGCATCCAGAATTCAAACAAAATTCCTTAATCTCACTTAAATTGACCAGCTGATATTTTGGGAAGGTTTCTGATGCAATGGGAGAAACAAAGGAAGAAGATGAGGGAAAGAAGTTGAAGAGGAAGAGAGGTAAGAGCATAGGCTGCAGCCACAGAGGCCCTGAATGGACATTCTGGGAGGACAGGGAGTGGGGGGTGGGGTGGCTGGGCAGATTGGTAGCTAAAGAAAAACATAAGGAAGTTCAGTGCATGTGGGCTGCTTAGCAATTTGATTATGGCTGATCCTGGGGAGAGAGTCATATGGTTTTAAGCTGACTTAGGGGGACTGAGTGAGAACATTTTTCTGATTTGTAGGTGGCAGAGCATATGAGTTCTGGTGAATGTGTGGCTGGAAATGTTTAATGCAGGTCAGATGCTGGCAGTCAAGTGAGACACCTTCATGCAGCTGGGACTGGGCAGGGGAATCCATAAGCCAACTGATTTCAGGTTGCTCAAGGAGGCCTTCTTGCTGCTCCTCTGATTGCCATCTAGTAAGTTGGCACTCAGTAATAAAAGAAAGAATCTAACCATTGTCCACCCTGCTACGCTGAAGGCTCCATGTTTGCCGACTGACTGATTTCATTCATCCATAAGTTAGAAGTTGTCATATTTCCCCATCCCAGTCTCTACCACAACTGCTGATACACAAAGTAGGGCTGGGGCCTCGGGCACTTGTGTCATGTGTGTTGTTGCATTCCTAGTGCCCGGCATACTGAGGAAATGACTGAATGCTGGGAGCATGGGATAAAAAATTAATGTCAATCCTTTAAGTCCCAGGTTCCTTGTACGCTAAGTATAGCCCACAGCTCACTGAATTTTGATACTGGATACAGCGTGAATTACTGATAGACTCAGATGAAGACTTTTTGTTTGAGTTTGCTGTAGTGCTAAGCAGTCCTGTGATGCGTAATATAAAGGAAATACTTATTTGGCCTTCATCCCTGCTTCCTGGCACAGGATTCTTGAAACCTTTGTTATTTCCTGAGAGATAGGGATGAGAAGAACATATTTATTACTCATAATATGCCACTTTCAGTTTATAACTTAATTTATGCTTAGATGTCTCTTTCTGGGCCCCTATATAGGTTCAGTATGGGGCTGATTGTCAGAGGAACCAAACATACAATTAGAGGGTTAGAACTTTCAACCTTAGCCTCCATCCTCTGGAAAGGTGAGAAGATACAGAGTTTGAATTAATCACCAACAGTGAATGATTTAATCAACTGCACTTACATAATAAAACCTGCTGTGAACTATGGAGTTGTGAGAGCATCCAGGTTGGTAAATCCATCCATGTACCAGAGAAAGCGTGACCTCAGTGGGAAACCTCTTGTATTCTAGACCTTTCTGGGTCTTGCTTTAGATAGTTCTTCATCTGGTTGCTCATGTGTTCTTTGTAATATCTTTTATAATAAACTGGTAGCACTGAATAAGTTGTTTGCCTGAATTTTGTGAGCTGTTCTAGGAAATCACTGAATGCAAGATGAGGGTTGTAGGGATCCCCAATTCATAGCGAGTTAGCCTGAAGTTTACATGGCTGATTGCAAGTGGAATCTGAAGTAGTGGGCAGTGCTGAAGGACTGTGTGAACTCGGAGTCTGTGTGAACTCTGAGTTGTTAGCGTCAGAATTGATTGAACCATTACGTACCCGGTTTGTGTCAGTAGGGTTGGAGAAGTGGTGATTGGTGTGGAAAGAGCCTAAATATTTGGTGCCAGAAATTTTGAATAGAAACAGATTATAGTGATAGCTGGTAAACTGGATGGACAAATTTGCACCGAAGAGGAATCAGCTAACAGGAACTGGAATTATCTACCATCCAGATAATGTTCTTCTTAGAAGTTGTTATATATTACAGTATATCAAAAGTAGAACCCAAAGAACTGATAGCCTTGTGATTATAATCAGCTCTATTAGATGTCTTTGCTATCCTTAATGTTTCTGTTATTGGATTTGCTTGATAAAGCACATTATAACATTGTCAAGTCTACATGGTACTCTAGATTTGTGTCTCCTTTCTAGAGATTTTTTAAAGAACACAGATCCATATTTCTGATCAGAGAGATTAAGGACTGTTGTTCATTGGTGTATTGGGAGAGAAGCTTTGGTACAGCCGCCTTCACTTATTTCTAGCTGATTGCAGGGGATTTTTTTAATTAAAAATTTTATTAGTACCTGTTTGCAGAACATAATGATGACATTCATCGTGGTGAGGTGGTAAATGCACATAATGCATCTTAATTCTTTCTACTTTCCCTGCTCCTCTCTTCTCTCCCTGCTTCCTGCATTTTTGTCCCTTTTGCATTTGCAAAAAGATTTATCTCCAGGGAAATTCTATTACATTTAAGATGGCTCACTACTCTCTTATGGTCAAAAGTGTTCTCTTAAATTGCACAGGTTGAGACAGTAGTGGTGGCACACAGTTGTAATCCCAGCACTTGGGAGGGTGAGGGAGGAGAATTGCTTCATTTTGATGCCAGCCTGGCTTACAGAGCAAGATCTTGTCTCAGATAATTGTGTATATTGAACTAAAAGACGTAATATACTAAATATGAAAGAGCAGAGAGAAAATATTCTCAAATATTAAGCATTTTTGAATCTTAATTACAGAAAAGTTAAAGAACTTGCAGGTGGTTTAATATATGCACATATTTTGGCAGTCTAAATTTCAGATATGTAGGCCATCAGCTCTATGTACATCTTATTTTTCATAGCTGCACACCTACTGCCTACTGCTGTCCCTTCTTGCTGATTGATTTGCTAGCATTCTGTTCTCAGCACTGTCGACCCAGATTTTTTAAGGAAATCAAATTATCAATAATTTAAAACCAGGTATATTTACAATTATCCACATCCTAATGGGTACAATTGAACGAGTGATGAATTAGTTTCCTATACCTTGTGAATAGGGCTACTGGATATAGTGAGGAAAGACAAGTGAAACAATTGCTGTCATCTTTGTTATCTGTTTTCCTATTGAATATGGGATGGAGGAGTCGGGAGGGGGCATTTTCAAGGGGAATATGTGGGATACAAAGGCCGGGGACATTAGGATGTGCAAGTGACTCCTCTTTTAGTCATTTATCTCCTTCCCCGTGTAAATATCAGGGGAAGCAAATTATCTGAAAAAACATCGTAGGAAAGCAGTGCAAACAAAGAATGCGCATTCAGTCTATGAAAGGGTGTTCTCTGCTGAGTTTGGCAGTGGGGAGTGCTTTGAAAATAATAGACTCCTGAGTCCTAGGGAAACATTGTATCTTTCTCTAGTCACTTATCCAGGGGATGTGCACGTATATACCTCTTGGTATTCTGTGGTATAATTCTAGGCATCCATTCAGTTTACAAGTGACCAGATATAAAATGTCCATATGGTGTCAGGGCACAAGGGGCCAAAACACCTGTAGCCTGTATCGGTTTCAGCAGTACTGGCATCTGCTCTCTCTGTAGGTAGCAAACAATGTTACAAGCAATTCTTCACTTCCTTAAGCATGCTAGAGAGGTATAAATCCTTAAGGGCAACTCCAGATTCAAGGTGGGCTTGAAATTGCATTATAAGTTGTGCCTGTTATGTCCATGTTGCCTGTAAACCACAGCTTTTGAAATGAAACACCTTTCACCAATTGGGCTTTCCCAGCATTGCATTCAGAGAAGCAGCTGCCCTGTTTCCTCTAATAAGGAAATAAGGCTGAAAACGCTGCGTAAGCCTCCAGGGTGTATGGTTAGACAGACTCGCCCACACTGACAAACGGGTGCTGCAGAGCAAAGAACAGCTCCTCGGTCCCCTGGTGACACAGACTGTGCCCTTGAGTTAGGTGGAGAGGGCTCTTCGGACAACTCTGTTGGGTTCCTGTGGAAGAAAAGAAACAGGCAGACCAGGTGTGGGAAATGTTGACTTCCAAGAGCAAAACCAGATTGCAAGAAACTGTTTTAGAATTTGTAGGCCTGAAACACTTGTTTCTTACTATTCAGAGCAAATTCTTAAGTGGACTTACAGAAGGACTGCCATATTTGTAATGCAAATGGCTCATTGCTTTGGCCCATTGGAATGGGGGAGTGACTCTGTCCAGAGAGTCTAAAAAGAGTTAACATGAGAAAGAATGTAGAGAGAAATGGCTCTCAATGAATTTTGCCTTTGCCTGTGGTCCTAAAATTTTTCAGAATAAATATGGTGTACAGCAAGATATTGACCAGATTACAAGTGACTGCTCGCTTCTGTTCCAGAAGGCTTTGTTTGCAGATAATCCAGGAAAAAAGGTCTTTTGGGACCATTATTGCCAGGAATTTTTGCCTTTTGTCAATCAATATGGTAAAAAAATTTTCATGGTAAGATAAGATAGTGACATTCAGTCAACAAGGGTTTGTTTTGTGTCAAATAATGTTTTAAGTGCTTTTAAAAAGAACATGTACATTTTTAAGTGCTTATTTTTAACCCATAAGGTGAATATCATCACTTGGATTTTAGGTATTTTTCGTATCTGGAAGCTTTGTGCGGTTAAATATGTGGTTTATGATCAAACTGCTAGTCAGACAGTGGCAGAGCCATGGTTCAAATTTAGGTCAGTTTTATTCCGAAGCTTGAGGTTATAACCACTGCTTTCCAAAGTGAAAACAAAAGCAGGGAAACATTACATAGTATTTGTACAGAAGGGTGGTTTCAATCTAAGGCAAAACATTCCTCCTCTCCCCTGCCATGACCCACTGAGAACTGCTGATGTTACACTTTTAAGTTACAAAGGGCTTTCATGTATACTTTCTCATTCACACATTAAGATTTTTTCAGCAACTCCATCTCTGAGTGTGTTTTATTTCACTTAACAATGGGAAATATCATCCTAAAATACAATGGAAAGGGGGAAAAATCCAGAAAATACTTGGATTTACTTGCCTTGCATAATTAGTCTCTTCATAAAATCTTGCTAATGTCAAATAATGTTTTCAATGATTTATAGTTTGAATAGTATAGTAATGACTGAAAGCTTCATAAGAGTTATTTTGGGTTGCTAAATAGTTCATTCAAGGGTATGCTAAGGCAAGATGCTCAATGCAAACCCTGTTTCAGTATTCTCATGTTTTTACTTTTTATTCGCATGCACTGCCAGACCTTAAAAGTTTTGTGGAGAAAAGGTCTTCCATCAGCAGGAGCATGAACTTGTTTAATTGAGATCAGCACTTCTGCTTTAGAGCTGGCACGTGCAGAGCTAAGGTTGTTCCTTTATCCACTGATTCTGAGGGGCTGACCTGACCCAGTAAGCTCTATAGTTACTCCCCTAATAGTTTTGACTCTAACTCAGAAAAGTTGCCCCTTTTTTGATGGAACAAAGCCATTAAGGCTCCTGGGATGCCTGCTTCTCTGGGTGAAGAAAACCTCTTTAATAATAATACTTACTAGGAATCATGTTGGTGGTAGTGGTGGTGATGATGGTGGTGGTGTTGTGTGTATGTGGAGGGAGTAGGGTGGGTGTTTTCTTGATAAAGTGATTTTTGACTGGAAAAACTACTTGGTTCTAGAAATTTCTTTAAAAAATATTTTAGAAATTCATCTGTGCATCGAGCTCTGTATATTTTAAAGCAACGAATCAACCTATAAAACTGCACTGTAGCAGCATTTATTAGAAAAAGATGCACATAGCATAGGAGCGAAATGTTAGTGGAAATTTGTGAAATGTAAGAAATAAAACAGCTTTATTTTTGGACTGCATTTATTAGTTTTTAAAGCCCTTATTGCCATTGTTTTTCAAGTTACCTCTGACTGATGATGTGTCCCAGATTTGGTTCCTTCCCCTACATGTTAATTTCAGACCTTTTCCCCTGGGTGAATATGGATTGATAATATACAGGAAAGTAAAAACACACCAGAGAATTTTAATACTTAGTGAAAAGGTTTCAGTTGTAAGCGATCTGAGAACTCAGTCTTCTTACCCACTGTCTGTTTTATTTAACAACTCCCAGTCTATTAAGAGTTTGCTTCACTCAACGATTTCGTGTTAATCATCTTTTGTTTTATAGCCCCTTATTTTCCTGCTGGAATCAATATCCCATCAACTTCACCGGCCATCTACTTTGTGATCTATGAGACTGTGCTAGTACAGGACTGAATTCGTACCAGAGCAAATTGCTTTAAACGTTACCAGCTCTTTATCCAAAACATTTCTTCCAGTTTATTCTCATAACTTTACTATTTCTTGCAAAGCCACTTCTCTTCCCCACTTTTAGAGAACAAAAGGTGACAAGTAAAATGCCTGCATAGAGAATATAGAAGTTGGACATGAAAATAAAAAAGTTAAATCCATGCCAAGTTGTAGTCTGATATAAGTATCACCTCTGCTTCACACTGTGTGGCTGCAGCAAAACACACTTGATGAATTTATTTCCACTTTGCCAGAAAATTAGATCATTCTGGTGAGACTATATTTCAATGCAGTTTTGGATCCTGCCAGTGTATTCAGATTGCCTTGGCACGTGCATAATTAATCAATTTTGGTGCCATATAGATGTATTACCCTGATGATCTTCGATTCCTTTCTTTATGGTTGCCTTCCTTTGACTGAGTGGCAGCTGTCCTTTAAGCCATTAGTATAAATCCAAGTTGTACCCCACAGAAGGCTTTGAGTTCTTTGCAAAGATTAATTTATAAATTAAAAGTGCATTACCCTCCTCTGAAAAATATGATCTAGACTGTGATGCCAGCGTTTTTAATAAAATAAATTATTAAGTTACTACAATTAATCTTATCACCAAATGTTAATTGTTTGCTGTCACTGAGAAGTTGGCAATGAATCTTTTCTTGATGCCTGTTGTAAGTGAGCTGAGAACTCAATCCTCTTACGCACTTTGTTTTATTTAACAACATGCAGTTTATTAAAAGTCTACAAAGACATTTTATCTCACAGGGGATTTTACTGGGGATGATGACACATGGTACTTTTCTATGCTGTGATGTTTACCTTGAAATATATTATTTTCGTCTTAATGGGATAATATCCTTTCTACATGGGAGGAAGTCTAGTTCTTGGTGTCCACATGATGGCAATATATTTTTATTTGTTCTATGATGTTTTTTTTCATTTTGTTTTGAATACACTAATGAGTATAATAAAACAGATAGGGTGAGCATACAAATTTACTTTCTTGCTGAAATTGCTTCAACTTGGTCCTTTTTGGGAATGTTCCAGTAGCAACTAGATTTAGAGGTCGGATTCTAAGAAGACTTTTGGTTTCAACTTTTTCCTTTGTAAAATGGAAATAATAACTCCTGATCTGATGTTCTCTCAGAGCTGCTTAGAGAAAATATAAAATGCTTTTAAAAAAAAATTTGTGCCAAACATTAGGCCTATTTTAAAAAAAGTGGAGCAGTGAGAATTACACGAGTGAATACATGCCAACATATATAAAGTACAATTATGTTGTAAAAATTATAGGAATGTTAATTATGCTTTTACTGAAGTCATCTAACTTTAGTCATGTCTTTTCTCCTGTAGCTTTTTTCTTTTTGCATTTTGTCCCTATATTATACTTTTTTAGATTTTTGTTACCTATCACCCTCTTACCACTGGAATTCTTAAATCAACTTTTATGGCTTCTCATGTCTGATCGTCACAGGCAGATATTACTTAAAATGGTAGATAACATCTCCAAGCACCCCGACATTCTAGGTGATTGCTAAGGGAATATCTGGGAATAATCTCTGACCCTGAAAAAGAAGGGTGCTTCAGAAAAGGGCCTCATCTTTTCCTTGGAATATCATCTGGTACTAGATAAGGCTGACTGTAGAGTCTCTGCCAAAACAAATTTAATTTTGAACTTGGACCCAGAAAAGTCCTTACAGACTCATGCTGAGAATGACAACAATTTACAAATGAGTCTATTTAGTGATTGTTTTATCTGTAACTAATAAAAAAAAGGAGGAAGTTGGAACTACTTACTAGGCACCAATTACTCAGAGACAGTGTCATGCATTTATAAGAAAACTCTTGTAAATCTAAAGAAAACTTATTTACTTGCAGTCAGAATAGAAACATCTTTTTCTGTCTTATCTTTTGTACTTTGTAAGCATTTAAACCTGGCCCTGAATTATTACTACAGAGTATTATATTGTTATATGCAAAAGAAGTTTAAATAGCGTAATGAAATTCTATTATTTACTAATGACGTTTGTCTTTGAGGCAAAACTCTTTCATTGAAAGCATAAATTGTATTATGGTTTAATGCTGTGCTGCAGAAAAGTGAAGATTTGATCTTATAATAATCACTGGCAGATAAGAAGACCATAGGGAAAATATGAGACTGGTACATTGACATCTTAATTCTTTTTAAAATACGTATTTAAGTGTTAGTCAACAGGTCAAGACACTTCTTTTGAGCTTATGACTGCAAAATCCCAGGGTTGTCACAGTTGTGAACTCAAGGACTAGGTGATTTGGGAGAGTTTGGATTTAACCACAAACTCAGAGAGAAAGGACAGAGTACTGCAGGAAATGGATTTCAGTAGGGATTCCTGGTACCAGTCAGGCAGTTTAATACCTGATCTTCTTAGATGGTTTCAACATTCCTTCTCTTTCTGTATATGGATTCTTCTCTTCCTGTCAAAAGGCATAACATAGATCTCCTCTGGAATTCAAGCTTTGACCAATAGAATGTGGCAAAATGGCAGTGCTGAACCTTGAAACCAGGCCCCAAGAGACTTTTACCACCTTCTTTTTTGAATAATTGCTCTTGCGAACCTTGCTCTTGGAAACAAGTTGTATTGTGAGAATCCCAAGGTGTGTGGAGAAGGCACATGAAAGAGAACTGAAATGTTCTTGAAGGTGCCCCAGATGAGCCCACAGTTGATTAATATCACTCATGATGACCATACGAATGAAGCATTTTGTATATAATGACGCAGTTGAGCCTCTAGATGGCACCAGTCTTATCTGCTATCATATGGAGTGGAAGAGCTACCTATATGACCCTAACAACCCACAGCATCATGGGAGGTGCTAGAAGACTGCTTCTACTCTAAGCTTTCTTCCGTTCTCTGAGGGTCTTTGTTGAGCGGGTCCGGCCCTGGTTGTCCATTAAGTTATGGTAGAAGTTATCACTCTGAATAAGGATTCTGTATATTCACAATTTACCTTCTTGCAGAGGTGCCTCCGTCTTTTTCTTCTCTGTGGATTTTTAATATTTTCACTGGGTGATTGAGAGTGTGTTGTGCTGATGATAAACTAGGGAGCTAGGATGTCAGAAAGTCTCTTTCGGGTAAGGTCAGAAGATGAGAAAATTGTCACTTGGAGAGAGACCTCTCCTCAAATCCTCAGAGGATGATGTTGGTTGTGGAAAACTCTTATCTGAAAGTCACAGATTTCTAAGGAATCTTGGATCATTATTTAAGCAGGGATACAGTGCTTTCAGGTTCTAACCCATGTGACAAAGAAACGTAAGCTTTGTCTAAGAGTTACTTTGTGTTTTATATATTGATGTTATGTTTCACTATTTTGCTAATATATTTGTCTGGTATCTTATACTACAAAGACTATCTAGTAGCCCCTAAGAAATATGGAGTTTTACCTAGTATAATTTCAAGCTATACGAAGTTCCTCTCTTACATATAGATACCACATGTCCTTTACCCAGTTGTCTGTTGATGGACAGACATGCTTCCGAGATTTAACTATTATGAATTGTGCTGCTATAAACATTGGTATTCATGCATTACTATAAATAGAATACCACTTGGCTATAAAGCAGGATAAATTTGAGTCATTTGTAGAAAAATAGATGCAACTGGAAGACATAATGGTAAGTTAAAGAAATCAGACACATGAGCTTAAATGCTGTATGATTTCTTTCATATGAAATATTCAAAGTATAAATAAAATAAAGAGCAAAGTAAAGGACAGATAAAAGGAAACATGAAGATCTTTTGCAAATGGGAAAGGGACCAAGAGATGGATGGTAGGGCTGGGGGGCAGGGAGGAGGTCATGGAAAGAATCGAAATATGTTGTGTATATCTACCGACCACCCACAGTGAGTGTAATCATTATGTGTCATAAACATGATCTAAAAAAATGAAAACAAATGAAAATGCATAAAAGTCACAGCGGTGAAGAGTAAGGGAAGGAGAATAAAAATAATTATGACATGTTAAGTATATGTACCTACTACTTAGGATGAATGTAAAACATTGTATGTTGCAAACATGTACTAATAAATAAAAAAGAAGAAAGAAGTCCCTCAAAATAATCACTACCTATTTAGGTCTAGATAAATCATTGGGTTGCTCAGGCTGGCCTCAAACTTAGGATCTTCTTACATCAGAATCCCCGAGTGCTGGAATTACAGGCATGTGCCACAACATCTAGCTAAACTGCATTCTTACTTGATACATTAGAAATACTGAGGGGTTTGGCTCTGAGGTCCTGTAATTTTATTTCATATCAGACATTGTTTGCTTGTAAAATCCTGAGATTTGGAGCATTTGGAATATTAAGAAAAAGGAAAAGAAAAACCCTCTCTCCAAAAACCATAAGGTTGTGACACTAGCTGGAATGTATCAGGTCAAAATTAGAATGTAAAATGTTTAAAACCATAAGAAATCAGAATTGGAATTGAGTTAAGATTGAATGTAACACTGTGGAATGTATCATGAAATCGGATATTAAAGACACCATGTCACGACCTGGAAAATCAGTGCTATTGGGTAGAATGCACAATGCAATCTTGCATTTTGGGAATGAAATTGGATATTAATGATACCATGTCACAACCTGCATATCAGTGTTATTAGATAGATTACACAATACAATCTTGAATTTCAGGAAAGCAGTTATGTTGTGGCCAAGAGTAGCTGTGTGAGTGTGTATGATTATGTGTGTGTATGTGTGTGTGTGTGTGTGTATGTGTGTGTCTACTGTAGGCTTGTGACAGAGGGAAGGAATTTTCTGAGATTCTATGTTTGTGTGTGGGCACATAGTGAATTGCTATACCTCTTTCAGAATCTTCATTTTTCTGCTTGTAATTTAGACAACATTTTGAAAGCTGTCGGTATACTTTACTTTTTTTGTGTGTGCAGAATACTTCACTTCAGCAAGCATTAAAATTGTTATAGAAGCTGTTTTACTTTTGATATCCACAGTATGATTTTTGGGTCTACCACAAGCCAAATAGTTAGCATTTGGAGAGGTAGAAATGAGTTTTCTGAATTTCTTTACTTTCTAGCAGTACCTCTATAAATCTCACTTGATCACAAAGTACCATTGTAAGCCATGAAGTTGAGAGAAGAGAAGATGACATTAGAGAAATACCTATTGTAGAAGAAGTAGAGAACAGTTGTTGACTTCAGGTTGGTGAATCACAGCCAGGTCAAGGCAGAGACAGGTAGGACAAACAGGTCATGAGACAGAAGCATCACAGATGCCCACCATGTGCTGAAATCTCACAGAGGAATCATTGACTAGGTTGTGGAGAATGCCAAGAGCAGATACATTCATCCCCAGCTCTGTGTCTTGAACTGTATGGAGATCAAAGTACAGGTCAACTCTTTAAAAACATAGAGCTGTTATTAAAGTAAAGTAGTATGGTTGGGCAAAGGAAGCCTGAATCACAACTCTTGGGCCCTGAATGCCATATGAGGGTGGAAGATGGTCACTAGTTCTGTTGATAGCGGTGGCACTGCCTCATGCTAAATGGGGGTGATCCAACTACAAAGACCATAAAGTAACCAGTCTTCCACAAGATAGGTGGTAGCAATGGAAAACACCGAAGGGTGGGTATAGTAGGGTAAGGGCCAAAGTCTCCTCCACCTCATACTAAGAAACAGAGTAAATCACAACCTCACCAGGCACACATTAGTAGAAACTATGAGGCTCTTGTGAATGTGACAAGCTGATGTCTATACAGCAGAGATTAATAAATATTTTAAAACTCATGAAGACCCCAAATCCTTTCCTTATATGCGCTTATTCACAGCGCTACTATGGGTACCTGAGAGACCGAACAATTACCCCAAAAACAGAGCCATTTGCTGAGAGACTACGTGAACTGTAAGAGAATAAGACACTGTTAAATGAAAAGTTGGAGGTATGTTGTTCCAGCTCCTCCCTGGTATGCCTGTATGGTAGATGTTAGTGAGAGAGATTGAATTAGTCATAGAAAATGAGACTAAAAGTGTATCTGAAGTTTGATTCCATGACATACTCTTTGGCAGAGGCATGGCAGAGATCACTACAGAATCCTAGCAGGCAGGATTGTTTGCTGGATACCCTGTAGCCCCCACATTTTTAAGGCTGCTCCTGCTACCTTTGGAAGCCTGAAAATTGGACTATCATGCTTGTTGCCCACACAGTGTTATGAGGCTTTGTGGGGAGTCCTGTGTATACATTTTGAGTTTTCCTGGGTATGTAGTCCAGAGCATTCAGTTATGTGTGGAATAGATTTGATCCCAATCCATTTGAACTCAGGACAATTAACTGTAATTGGTTCTGGGAGATAAAACATGTTCAGCCAAGAACTGATAATTTTGAAAGAGTATTTTTTAAAAAAATTCTGGGACAGATAGGCATGAATCGTCAAATTGGTGTATAGTGCGCTGTCTTTGTTTCAGGCCATAAATCCAGATGTACGTAATGGCTATGGTTCCAGGTTTCTGCTCATCCTCACTGGATTAATAATAATTAATAACATTTGGATGGGGCTTTAAAATTTTCACAGCGCCTCCTTGTGCATTTATCATATTAGATGGTGGCTCTGGTAGTGAATGATTTGCATCTTCGCCTGCCCACCCAAACACCCTGACAATGGGGTTTTGTCTCTTTCTAAGAGTTTCTTCATGAAGTTGATTTTGGCCTTGGCCATAGAAGATCCTAGTTCTTTGCTTCTAGTTGTAGAAGATAAACTTTAGTTGGTATCGGGAAGTAGTTTTCCTCTAACTTGACTATCTTATGTGATCATGGCAAATATTATTAAATTAAAGGTAAAACATATACAAGCATATAAGAAGCTAAATGGCATATCAAAAGTTACTTTTCAAGAATGACCAATTCTCTGCCAGCTCACTTTTTCAAATTCCTAGCAAGGATTTCAAATTTCAAATAAAGGTTTCTTTGAAAGCTTTATATACAGTTCTTAAAGGGCTGAGTCTTAGGTGCTGGCTTGTATTTTCTTAAGTGGCTAAAATTGGTCAGACTTGGAAGAAGTCACATTAATCAAATCTATTTTTAGGAGTACATTAGCATGTGGTTTTGCAAAGTCACATTTTTATTTCTATAAAAGCCAGTGAGTGTTGTCATAAAAATACTATCAAGATTTACTGTCTCTCTGTGCGACCTAGCAGTAAGCCAGAGGGATACCATGCACCCTAAACTTGCTCATAGCTGCTGCCTCTGAAATTCTACTCTGTAATTTGGTAAGTGTTTTAAAAAATACAGCTAAATGGCTACCACATGGTGGAAAATTAGCAATCTGGGACTGGAAGTTTTGTGTGGTATTAAATCCACATATGGAAAAAATTAAATATCATCTTCAATGCCCTCCATGTGTTCAGTTGTATTAAATGAAATGCTTATAAAGTGTGACATTATTTAACTTTTATAAGGTTTGTCACATCTAGTAAAACTTATTACAGTTCTTTTGAAAAACTTCACACAGGTGCCTTCTGAGCTCACATTAGTCTGTGTGCCCTACAATATATTCATAATTTATTCCTAGATATAGTACTAGGCAATCAACAATAGAATTCCAAACAGGGCAACTTACTATAGTACAGAATACAGTAACTGGCAATAGGCATAGTAGTAATAGTAATAATAATCTGTTATTAAAACATGTCAGGTTAAATATGTATTTTAAGCATCTTGGCAAAATTTGACTTTTTAAAGTAAATGGCTCCAAGTGTCTTGTATATCCCACATTTAATTGGTAGAGCCATTCGACCATCATTGTCTACATTTGTGAATGTGGTTAGGCTGCTGAATAAATACCATTATCATATTTATATCACAGAAAATAGTAAGGATTTTTAGGAAATTTGTCATCTCAGTCCCCCATCTCTTCTCTCTTTCTCTGTCTCTCTGTCTGTCTCTCTTTGTCTTTCTCTCTGTGTCTCTCTTTCTGTGTCTCTGTCTGTCTCTGTCTCTGTCTCTGTCTCTCTCTCTCTCAACAAATACAGCATATAATTCACTAGCCTCAGAATCACTTAGAGTATTTGTTAAACACATGAGATCTGATCTGTGTTCTAGACTTAGATCTGCATGTACATGTATGTGAAACTCTGTGTGATTCTTACCCATTCTAAAGTTGAGACTCTCTATAAACCCCAAGTCATTTGCTAATAGAAAGAAAATCAAGGCCCCACTCCTTTGCTTAAAGAGAGAAAGTCATTAACAAATGCCACAATGAGATATAACTAGTATACGAAGAGTGCAATAATGTGTTATTTTCCTGTTTTAAAATATACAAATGTGACACATAGAATTCAGGTCTTTGGTTCCCTGAAATAAGGTGAGTTGCTAAGGTTTATTGACTAACCTACTGTGATGGGCACTCTATGATATGATGTGGCACCTCCAGGCATTCATCTTTGTGAACAGTGAGCAGGAAACCTAGCTTTGCTGAGATTCAACCTCCGAAGGTCTCAAGGTCATCAAAAGTGGATGTAGTGTCCTTATGCAAATTACAGTTTTACTGTTTAGATTCCAGTCCCAGAGAGTCTCTTTTTCCCTTCCTTCCTTCCTCTCCTTCTCTCTTTTTATTTTATTTTATTTTTCTCTTTGGTACCGGAAATCAAACTCAGGACCTTGTGCTTGCCAGGTGTGTGCTGTGCTGTTGATCTACATCTCTGGCCCCTCTCTCTTTCTTCTTTTCTTCTTTTTGCAGAGGCCAAAAATATTGCTCATAATTATAATAGATAAAACTCCCAGGCAACTTGTAAAGTATGCTTAGCTTCACACAGAGCATAGCAAAACCCAAATTCTTCCTTGTAAAGAACACAACTGAAGTCTGTTTCATTACCACATACAGTGAAACAGCGTCTGCCAAATGGTTTTCAGGTTGTGGAGATATGATCTTGCTTCACAAGAAATACTGGGTCCAAAGTCCCACCTTGAGATAAGCTGGAAAGAGTCAGGGGCTGTGCCTAGAGAAAAACAAATGAGACACTTTTTCAAAGAGCACTTTGAATTCCTCAGACACAATTCTTCCTACCACACTATGCTGTTGCTGTTCTTGTGGATAATGCCATTGTGGGTTAGGTTACAATATCTTTGGTTCTCTTGGTCTAGATTTTTCCATGGAGCAGCAAAACTGCTTGAGACAACTGGCAGGTGATCAAAGTCTCAAAGAGCTGCTAAAAATGTAACTACCTGTAAATGTCAATGTTTTTTCAAATAAATGTTTTTTCTCTTAGTTCCAAATTTCATGCTGTATCTTAATATCACTTGGGAGCTGCCATAATAGGATCGGACTAGAGAACTCCTACATTTTCTTGTTTTGTATTTCTACAGGGTTTCTTCACAAAGCAGTGACAAAAGTCCATGTACAGTGTAGTTTCACCCTACAAGCACCTTTCTTTTTTATTATCCATAATGCTTCTTCTTCTGTGGTCTTCTGGAAAGAAGTGACTGCTAACCACTCAGGTTTTACTTCTTTAAGAGTTTGTACAGAGTCACCAGAATTGGGAGGAAATTCTTTTCTTTTTCTCTAACACCTCAGGCTGAATTCTGTAGTGCAGAAACATCATAGTCATATTTTGCCATTATTGACAAAATATGAGCATTTACTTACCATGAGCCAAGAGCATGATTCCTTTGTTTATCTCTATTTCTGTTTGAGAAATGCAGATGAATGACTGTTGGATTTTGGAGTTAACTGCATTTTCAAATGAAATATGTTGTTCTAACAATCAAGAATAGAAGAGTCAGCCACTCAACTTTGAGTGTTAAAATTGGCCCTTGATTATGAGTCAATGAAGGGGAGATTATGGGTGTTTCATCCAGTTGGAATGTGTTGTGGCTTCTTTCCCTCAAGCAAGGATTCTGGCATGATTGAGCCCTGGCTCTCTTACCAGGGCTGTATGAGTGCTGAGTGTGGGGGATCTCTCACATCGAACAAAGCTGTGCCCTTTAGCAGAGCTGCCTTCTGCCTAGCTTAGGTTCCCAAGATCTCTCTCTGCCTTCTGGCTCCAGTGAGGGCTAAGAAGGAAAATTCTGAAAGCCTCAGTCCATAGTCCAATTGAGGTCTGCATGAGCCGTTGACTATTTATGACACTTGAATGGAAGGAAAAGTCAGAAATCACAGACCTAGTCTTTCACTGCTAACATGAGAATATAAATTAGGAAAATAATAAAGTATTTCAGAAGTTATCTTATTTGACAAATTAGTATTGGTTATATGTTGATTAATTAGAACAAAGTCATTTGAAATGTAAAATGTATGTTTTTGTATACACATCCATATTTATGCATACAAATCATGCTATGCACACATACTATTTGATTTTAAAAATGTACACATCTATTTGTTGGCCAGTCTTTCCAAATACAGTAAAGGCCTTTTTGGGTTTTCTTTTTGGCCTGTTTGTTTTTGTGGTGCTGGAGATCAAATCCAATTTCTTGTGGATGCTGGGCAAACATTCCACCACTGAGACACCACCCCAGCCCCTGAGGCCTTTTAAAAAGTTAGTTGGCTGATTATAATCCTAATTACCTTTGTCCCAGAAAGTTCCACCATAATGCACCATTCACTTCTTTCAAATGGAGTAAAAACTTAAAAGATACTTGCAGAACATACTGAAAGCAGAATCTTTATGGAATTTTACCTAATTAGCTAACAATTTTAAAAATGTGGCTCACTGTTATTGAGGTGTTTCAAAAGAATCACTTCAGTTTTTTAAAAATAGAAACAATAATTTTCTTTTTGCATTCTTCACCAGTTTCAATAATAGTTCCTCAATTTGGATAATGGCACTAGCAACCACTATAAACAGGCTTGGGTACAAACTCAACAGACTCACAGGCCACTAATTACACCTGGGATGGGAGGAGAAGGCAGCAGGCATACTGCAGGGTTCTGCATCCTGAAGTGGCATGACTCAGCATGCACTGCAGAGGAAATGGAGAGCCCTGGTTGCTTGTGGGAGTTGGTTGAAAGGAAAGCCAGATGAAAGAGTTTCTGTTATATACAAGAGCTATTCTTTATCACCTATCTCTATGGTATGGATTCACTGCTTAGAAAAATGGTGAACCAAAGAGGGGTCACAGGAATCTATATGCTGTGATTTGTTGCTTTCCTGTGATTCATACACTACCAAGCACCTCTCTCAGGGATTCATAGAAATGATTCTAACTTACTCTGAACAGCAGACCACGAGTGTACAATGTGGCGCAACTTCTCTGACAGATACAAACTCAGCCAGGTAGGAGAGCACTACAGTGACTGAGTCAGGGTCAACAGTCCCGGACCTGATTCAACCTACTCAGGTTTTATTGGGAGGAAGACTAGAGTGGGCCATTGCCTTTCTCTAGGTGAAACGACATGACAACCACAGTAAAAAAAAGATACTGAAGAACAGAGCTGAAGTACAACATCTGGTTTTGGTAAAATCAGGCCTTTGTGCCCAATTTTACAGCAAAGCTGGCTGAAGTACCACAAGGTCATTGCTTGTCTAAGGTCAGCTCGTTGGTCAATAGCTAGTTGCTATATGATCCCCAAACCCTTGTAACTTTTAGCTCTTGTATTTTAACTATTAAGCCACATGACCTGCTGCAGTCTATACCATGGAACATCCCAGATGTGCACTGGGAGAGAAATCCTTCCATGACCCAGCTAACTGCAAGTCCCCTTAGGACTTTCTGATTATTAAATGTTCCTTGTGACCTCTCCTGCAGTGTAAGCACATTAACCTGAGTGTTATGAGGATTTCCCCACATGACAGTGTTATAAGATTTTCTATGAGGTCACTTCCTAGGAAGGCAGGGATTTAAAAGCCGCCACAACAGGCAATGAAGCAAGCAACATGTGGCTTTGCTTTCAGTCTGTCATTTTAAGCAGTGAAGGATTTATATGGATGAGATTTCTGACACAGCTGATGTAGTTCTTTTGTTTGTTTATAGGCTTTGGTTTCACCTTGAAAACATCCTCTCTGAACATCAGAAATGCACTTTATCCCCGAAGGGTATATTAACTTCTAACATTTCTGACTTCTAGTCATGAGGATTTCAAAACCAATTGCATATAGCAGCAAGCCTTAGCAGCAAGGCTTTTTGCTTTCACGGTGCATTCTGGAGAAGGTCAACTTTTCTTATTTTTGTTGTCTTTGTCCCATTAACTATTTTCAGTCCTGATAGAAACCATGCCTTCTCCTTAAAGATGAACCATGTAGTAAGTTGCTGCTTGTGTCTTAAAGAAAGTGTTCAGTTCATGCCTTCTCCTTAAAGATGAACCATGTAGTAAGTTGCTGCTTGTGTCTTAAAGAAAGTGTTCAGTTCATTTAGAGAACCCGTGGTGAGACAAAATAAGTTCACTGCTGGTGCATATTTCTCTCTAAACCATCACTCAAACCAGGAATTTATTTCTCTTGAGGTTGGCTCATGGCTTTTAGTTTGAGTTCCAAAGATGCGAGTTAATACAAGGCATTTCTTTAGAAATATCATGGAACTTTATGGACATTGTCATTTAAAAAAATTCAACACCTCATTTATTAATTGTTTTCAACAAAGTTTATGAGTTTTTTTTTTTTCAACAGAGTTTATAAACTCATGAACTGCTTTTTGGGAACAGATACACTTGCTCCATGCTTCCCAATTTTGTGTATGATCATTTGAAACAGATTCGATAGAGTTTGTTTAACACATGGCTGCTGCCTAAACCAAACTTTGCCCTACTTTTTTTGTTTTCCACCACATATTTGTTAAATCTGTGTAATTTGGTAGTTTAAATCTCCAGAACCCACTGTTAGTCTTGTATGACCAATAATCAGCTGCTGCAGCCGAAATGGCACACAGAGAGGAGGAGGGGTCGCAGGAGGCATGCAGGAAGCCAGGCAGGAGGATGGAATGTGTCCTAAGGACAGGAGACCTCAGAACCACAGCTTAACCACGTCCTTGTGCTTTCTTGAGATGGTTCTGAGGACATCAGGATGCCACAGACAGCCTCGATTTCCAAGTCTAATACAGGATTCGTCATGGAGGCCTGGTGGAGCCAGTGAGTGCTTGGGATAATATCCATACACTTCCTGCTTGACTGCAGGGCTTTGGAAAACCACATCAGTTTCTGTGCCTGTCGTGTCGTATGGGTTATATTCTGCAAAACATTAACACATGCTGAAGTGACAGAAGTCAATCCTAGGTTTTTCATGGAGGAAAGAAACATCACAATTTATTATTCTCTCTTTCCTTTTTTGTTCTTTCTTTGAAAACACTGAATATCAGGGGAAGAGGTATAACAGTGCTAGAGCACTCGCCTAGCATGCTGGATGCCCTGAAAAACACAAACATTGGGTATCGATTAAGTGCAAAGCATAGAATACAGTAGGAAATAGGACACTGTATCAAGTAGCACTGTATCATTTACGTCATGTAGTATAAATCTTTAAATTGTGAATCCTAGTTAGAGCAAATTAGCTATCAGTCAGCAACAAATGCTTAATTAAGTAGTGCATCAAAATATACAATATGAAATTTTTATCCCCATCAGTCTTAACAGTAATAATTAAGATAATCAAAGAACACTTCCAAACACTGGCTCAAATGAATCTTCAAAATGTATTTAATGAGTGAAACAATGACTATGAAATTCAGAGAGGCTTTTAAAGAGAATTTTAAAAGGAAAACATCACTTACAATTTGCCTGATTGCAGAAGTATTTATTCGTTATAGAAAAACTGAAGACTTCTGGAAAACATGAAGAAAAAAATAAAAGTCATCCATATTTCTATCACCAGGGATAATTATCATTATAAATACTTTGTTAAACAGATGGTTCCCAGGTGATGGTTTGACGCAGTCTTTTCCACTATCTGATACTGTGAAAGCAATATGCATTCAATAGAAACTGCGCTTTGAATTTCGAATTTTAAACTTTTCCCAGGATAGCAATATTCAATATGATGCTCTCTTGAAATGCAGGGCAGCAGCTGTGAGATGCGTCCCCTTGTTAGTCACGCAATTGTGAGGCTTAACAATCAGCACTCTATAATACACTGACTTGCTGCGATATGGTGTTTGATAGGTTAGATTTTTGATTTCTGATCTTTTATAGTGAGTTTATTGGGATATAACCCCTATCATTATAAGTCAAGGAGCATTTTATCCCCTCTAGCTTTCTGTGTGTGTGTGTGTGTGTGTGTGTGTGAAAATACAAAAGGCTAGAAGAAATATCTTTATATAACACAAAGTTGAGATGACACACTAGTTTGGTTTTAATCTCATTTTTAAAATTTAATATATCACAAAAATTTCCTTAGTTTTTCAGTAGTAGTATGCTATTATTCTGTACATGATAGGTTAAATATTTTTCATTAAGGGAAATTACCACATTTGAAAACAGTTATACAGTTGAAAAGTGGCAAAAATATGGGAAAATTTTATGTATTTAATTCTTTTGTTTCTCTGATATCCTGAAGCAGTTGAGCTCTGCATATAAGCAAGAGATGAATTTTAAAGTGAAATAAAAGTATTATAATCCATGAAATTGTTTAAAGTTGATTTTTTTAAAAAAAGTACACTCCAATTGTTTTATAGTTTCTGAATGTGTAGCAAAAATCACTGGATTATTGGGTAAGAACAGATAATGCCTTACACTTAAACAGGGTTTCAATGGTAATACTTTTCTGTCTTTTGCTTTATAATAAAAGTGACTGTAAAAATCAGGAAATGTCTATTTTAGTTCCAATATTTTATCCAGACTAGTACAGTGTTTTTTATTATTTCAAAGCTTTGCAACCTTTGCTAAAATTGCATACAATTTACATGGTACAAAAGTGTTGAGAATAGATAAAAACTCATTTATATGAATTTTTATTTTTTCCTAATAGAATTAAGATTATCCTTAATCTCTGTTCTTAAAAGTCAGAATTCACAGTGTTCAAGATCCAGTACACTGATATTCGGAGCTATTAAATGGAGCCACACTAAAAGGAATATGGAGAGATTGAAAGATAGGAAGGATAGTATGGAAAAAAAGGAGGAAAAGAGGCATTATAAATTTACCACGTTTTTAGCATTTAATTAGGTGATCTCATGTATATTAACCATTTAATATTCAGAATTAATTTGCTCAGAAAATATTGTGTCCATCACATGAACAAATGGTGTCAGTTAAATCGGTTTAGGTCAAATGGTGAGACATGGTTTGAAATGGGCATGTGACACAATTCTTTCCACTAGATCAGTATGTCCCCTCACCAATTCATATCTCCAGACTTTTATTTTTTAATCTCTACTGTGTTTAACATAATTTTTAAATCTCTACTATGTTTAACATTTATTCATCTTTTTCCTTTGACAAAGCTAATTCTACCACATTAAGTAATGTAAAACAATGGAAATCCATATACCCTTCCATCTTGCTGCAGCAACACTAAGCCTAAATTATCAGAGAAATTCTTTCTTATTTCAAATATATGAACTAAAAATTTGAGGTTAAGAACAAAATATGAAGGTAGAATTTTTGAAAAGCACATCAAGGATTTTGTAGGGGTTTTGTCAATTAAATTGTATGTGTGTGTGTGTGTGTGCATGTAAATAATTCACTTATTCCTGGCACATTGCTAATGTCTGTTCATTCAAGATTTTCTTCATATTTAAATTTTTTAATTGCTTTATCATATTTCTTTTATTCTGCATTCTTACATTCTACAGACACACACTTGTACCCCTCTCTTAGGTATATTTGAATATAGATGGAGTTCCCATTTATGAAAATATAAGTATATATGCTATTTTTTAAAAAACTTTATTTTAAAGAGAAAAAAGACAAAAAAAACAGATTTTCAAAACAGGTCAGTAGGACAGTTACAATAATTAGTGCATTTCATATTGTTGTCTTTGTAGTACTTATTCAGAGAACAAGATATAGGCATGATATCTTGTTCAAACAATATTAGCATCAACTTTTTTTTCCAGTGAACTAAGAGAAACTAGCTGCATAACTATCTTAACCATCTTGTGTATACCTATATTTTTTCTTTTTCCTTTTTTACCTTTCCCCCATCACAATTTGCCTTTTCTTTTGAACAGTTTCTCCCCATTTCACAATATCTATTATACATTTTGGATCTTATTTACTTGTTCTATTTCTCATACTAGTGAGACAATATAATATTTACACATATGGGTCTGATTTATTTCACTTGTGAGTAAGGTCTTGATTTGCATCCATTTGCCTATAAAAGTCTCAAGTTTATCCTTCTTTATGGCTGAGTAGTATTCTATTATATATTTAAAAAACCTGCATCTATTTTATCCATTCCCCCATTGATGGACATTTGGGTTCTTTCCAAGATTTAGCTATTACAAATTGTGCTGCTATAAACATGGTGCACATATATCACTGTGGTATGATATTTTAATTCTTCTGGTAAGATACCCAGAAAGCAAACAGCTGGAACAAATGGAACGTCTAATCCACTTTTTGAGGAATCTCCATACTGATTTTTATGGTGGTTGCACCAGTGTACACTCCCACCAACAGTGGAGAAGGGTTCCTTTTACCCCAGGGCATTTGTTATTGATTGTTTGATGACAGCTATTCTTTCTGAGGTGAGATGGAATCTCAATTGTTTTAATTTGCCTCTCTTAAATGACCAGTTATGTTGAACATTTTTCATGTATTTATTTTCCATTTGTATTTTTTCATCTGAGAAGTACGTATTCATTTCACTACCCATTTTTGGATTGGGTCTTTGAATTTGGAGTCTGAAGATTCCAATTCTTTATTTGTTCTAGATATAAGTCTTTTTTTGGTGGGACAACTGGCTATAATTTTTTCCCACTCTGTGGGTTGTCTTTTCACTCTGTTGGTGATTTTTTTTGTTGTGCAAAAGCTTTTAAATAAGGTGAGAACCCATTTGTTGATTCTTTGTAATAGTTTTCTCACAATCTGGGTTTTGTTTATGAAGTCTCTGCCTATGCCTCTGTCTTCAAGATTTCTACTCATTTTCTCTTCCAGGAAATTTAGTGTTTGTATTTTAACATTTAGATCTTTGATCCATTTTGACTTTAGTTTAGTGCATGATGATAGACATGGATCTAGTTTTAGTCTTTCGCATGTGGAAAGCCAGTTTTTCCAGAACCATTTATTGAAGAAACTTTCTTCCACTGAACATGTTTGGCTCTTTTGTCAAAGACAAAGTGGCTGAGTGTGTTTGGGGATGCATCTGCGTCTTCTGTTCTGTTCCAGGGATCTTCAGGCCTGTTTTTTTATTTTCCCAACACCATGATGATTTTATCACCATAACTTTGTAGTGTAATTTCAGGTCTGGGATTGTGATGCCCCCGACTTATTTTTGTTGCCCAGAATTGCTGTGGCTATTTTAGTTTCTTTCTGGTTCCAAATGAATTTTAGAAATGTTTTCTCTAGATCTGTGACATATGCTAATGGTATTTTGATTGGGAGTGCATTAAATATTTACAGCAGTTTTGGGAGTATGTCCATTTGTACAATATTGGTTCCTCCTATCCAAAGGAAGGGATTCTTTTCATTTTCTGATATCCTCTTTGATCTGATTTTTTTAGGGTGTTGTAAATTTCACTGTGTAGATCATTTACATACTTTGTTAGATTGATTTCTAAGTATTTCACTTTTTAGATGCTATTTCAAAGGGTATGCTTTCCCTAATTTCTGTCTCTGTGAGTTTGTTGCTTGTGTACAGGAATGCTACAGATTTTTTAGTTGACTTTGTATCCTGCTACACTATTTAATTTGGATATTAAATCTACAAGTTTTTTGGTAAAGTTTTGTGGTCTTCTATGTAGAATATCATATCATCTGTAAATAATGGTAATTTAACTTCTTTCTTTCTTTTAGTATCCTTATTCCTTTTATTTGTTTCTTTTGTCTAATTTCTCTGGCTAATATTTCTAAACTATGTTGAATAGAAGAAGTGGTGATAATGAATATCCTTGTCTTGTTCTGATTTTAGAGTGAAAGCTTTTGGTTTTTGATCATTTAATATGATGTTAGCTGTTGGTTTGTCAGAGATGGTCTTTATAAGACTGAGCTAGAGACCATCTATTCCTATTTTCTGTAGAGTTTTTATCATGAGTGGGTGTTGGACTTCATCAAAAATTTTTCTGAATCTATTGAGATGATCATATGATTTTTTTGTCTTTGGATCTGTTAATATGATACATTACATTCATTAACTTGTGTATGTTGAACCATCCTGGGATGAATCCTACTTGGTCATGGTGTATAATCTTCTTGATGATTCGCTGCATTCTGTTTGCCAGTATCTTATTAAGGATTTTTCATCTAGTTTCATTAGGGAAATTGTCCTGTAGTTTTCTTTCTTTCTTTCTTTCTTTCTTTCTTTCTTTCTTTCTTTCTTTCTTTCTTTCTTTCTTTCTCTCTCTCTCTCTCTCTCTCTCTCTCTCTCTCTCTCTCTCTCTCTCTCTTTCTTTCTTTCTTTCTTTCTTTCTTTCTTTCTTTCTTTCTTTCTTTCTTCCTGTACTGGGGATTGAACTTACATCTCACACTTGCTAGGAAGGCACTTATGCCACTGAGCTAAATCCTGGGTTCTTCTCTGGTTTTGGAATCAGGGTAATACTTGCTTCCATAAATCATTTTGGAAGTACTGCTTTCCTTTCACTTTCTTTGAAGGGTTTCAGCATCAGTTCTCTAAATTTCTTGTAGACTTCAACAGTGAGTACATCAAGGCCTGGTCTCTTTTTTGTTGGTAAATTTGTAATTACATTTTCAATTTCATTAGCTGATACTGGGCTATTTAGAATTTTTATATCTTATTGATTTAGTTTTGGCAATTTGATTATGACTAGGAATCTGTCCATTTTTTCTGTGTTTTACATCTTATTAGAATAAAAGTTCAAATAGAAGGTATTGATGATCTGGATTTCTGTGGGATATGTTGTGATTTCACTCTTCATTCATAACTGCTTTAATTTGTGTTTTTTCTTTTCTCTTTCTGATGAGGTTGGTTGATGGTTCATCAATTTTATTTATTCTTCTAAAGAACCAACCTTTTTTTAAAGTTTGCACAAATTTATTAAAATTGCCAACTTTTTGATTCATTGTTTTTTGTATTGTTTTCTTAGTCTCTACTGCATTAATTTCTGCTCTTATCTTTACAATTTCTTCTCTCCTGAAAGCTTTGTTTCTGATTTGTTCTTTTTCTAGAAGTCTGAAGTTCAATATTAGTATATTTATTTGAGCTTGTTCTGTTTTCCTAATGTGTGGGTTCATTGCTATAAATTTTCCCCAAATGACTGCTTTCATTGCATCCTATAAATTTCAGTATGTTGTAATGATATTATCATTTAATTGTATATACTGTTTAATTTTATCTTTAATTTCCCCTGTGACCTATTGGTTGTACAGACAGATGTTGTTTAATTTCCATGTGTTAATGTATTTTTTGTGATTTCCTTTGTCCTTGATTTCCAGTTTCATTGCACCATAGTCAGATAGTATGCATGGGATGATTTCAATTCTTCTACATTTATTTAAACATGTTTTTCAGTTAATATATGATCTGTTTTGGAGAACATTCCATGTGCAGCTGAGAAGAATGTCTATTTTGATGCTTTGTGGTGAATCACTCTGTAGACATATACCAAATCTATTTGTTCACAGGCTTGGTTTAATTCTAATATTTCTTTGTTTTTTTTTTTTTTTTTTTTTTTTTTTTTTTTTTTTTTTTTTGTCTAGTTGATCTATGTATCTTTGAGACTGGTGTATTAAGGTCCACCAGTGCAGTTGTGTTAGTGATTAATTGGTTTTTCATGTCTGTTAATTGTTTTATGTATTTGGATGAACCTGTGCTTGATGCAGAAATATTTTGATTGTTATCCCTTCTTCTTGGAGTTTTCCCTTAACAATATGTAGTGACCTTCTTTGTCTCTTGATCAGTTTTGGTTTAAAGTTGGCATTGTCTGCAAACAGAACAGCTACCCATGCTTTTTTCTGGGTTCCTGTGACATGAAGAATCATTTTCCAACCTCTGACTTTTAGTCTTTGAATTTCTTTTTGGGTTAAATGTGTTTCTCACATGCAGCATATTGTTGGAGCTTGCTTCTTGATCCATTCTGCCCATCTGTTTCTTTTGATTGGTGAGTTGAGACCATTTATGTTTATGGTTATAACTGATATATATGGTTTTTCTTTTTCATTTTGTTTTCCTGTTGTTCATTCCCTGTCTTCCTCCTGTGTTTAATTGCTTGCCATGCCTGATGGCTACTTTCTATTGGTGTTCTTGTGTTTGTGGTCTTTGTCATCCCTTTCTAATATGTCCTTCAGAGCATTTTGTGAGTTGGTTTGGTGCTCAAAATTTTTTCAGTTGTTCTTTGTCATGGAAACATCTTATTTCTCCATCAATTTTGAAAGGCATTTTTGTGGAGTACATCAGTCTGGGTTGAAGATTGTTTTCCTTTAGGGCTTGAAATACCTCATTCCAAGATGCTCTTGAGTTGAGGGCTTGTGTTGAGTAGTATGCTGTGAACCTGATGAACTTTCCTTTATAAGTAGCATGTTTCTTTCTTGTAGCTGCTTTTAATATTTTGTTCTTGGGTTGAATTTCTATAATCTTGATTATTATATGCTTTGGTGTAGATTTGTTTCAGTCATGGCTATTTGGAGTTCTCTATGCTTCAGTTATTTGTATGTCAAATTCATTATCCATATTTGGGAAGTTTTCTGCCATTATTTCTGTGAAGAAGTTTTTAATGGCTTTTATGCTGTCCCCAGCTTTCTCACTGATTCCAGTCATTCTTATATTTTTCTTATTTGTTTCATCTTGTAGCTGTTGAATTGATTTTTCATGGACTCTTGTGATTTTTAAGATATCTTTCTTTTCCTGGTTGCTAGTCATGTTCTTGTCTTTTAGATCTGATACTCTATCTTCACTTTCATTCAGTCTGCTGCATATGCTTTCAGTGGAATTTCTAATCTCCTGCATTTCTGTTTGGATATGTTTCATTCTTGTCTATGTTTGGCATTTATGGTTTCCATCATCTTCCTGACCTCCTCTATTTGTTTATCTGTGTCTGCTTTAATGTCTTTTATTTTGATAGTCATTTCCTTTTGCACCATAGAGATTATTTTTGTATGGCTTCTTACATCTGTTTTTTCACTTCTGCTGTTATCATTTCAGAGAGTTCCATTTGCTGTCTTCCAATTTCCTCTCTGTCTTTTGGGCTTATCCTGGTTGGGCTGGGTGTTTAGGATTGCATTTTGATTCTTCCTCTGGTCATTTTCTATTTTATTTTGTTTTCTGTATTGATGCTTATAGATTTCTTATGTTAGATAGTCATATCACTGATGCCAAGGTTTTCTAGGAGGTCTGTTTCTCTGGATGTCTTCTAGATGTATGTGATTCTTGGTCTTTATGTCTATCCCTAGAACCTACCTTCCCAGTATATTAAGAGTGAGGACTTGTTATCTATTTGACTTAGGGCCCATTCCTTTGCTACTGGACTATGGTGATGGTTATGACCCCTTACAATTGCAGTGTTGCTACTCCTCTTGCCAACTGCACTGTCCCAGGTCAATGGAGGAAGGGAGGACCTGAATTCTCACTACTCTCACCAGTCATGTTGTTCTGGGACAATGGAGTAAGAGACAAGTGCAAATTCAGAATCCTTTCACCAGTTGCACCATTCTAGGATAATGGAGGCAGGGAAGAGAGCGAACTCAGACTCCTTTAGCCAGCTGTGCTGTCCCAGGACAATAGAGGAAGGGAAGAGTGCAAACTCAGACTCTTGCCAGCTGCACAGTCCAGGGGCAATGGAGGAAAGAGGAGTGCAAACTCACACTCCTCTCACTGGGACCACTGTCCTGGGGCAATGGAAGAAGGAGGAGCATGAACTCAGATTCCTCTTGTGGGCACTGCTGTCCCAGTGCAATGGAGGAAGGAAGAGTGCAAAATCATACTTCTCTCACTGGCCCTGCTGTCCTGGGGTCCCTTTGTTAATAAATTTTTGTAGAACATTATTCAGAATACTGCATCATATGAATAAGCATAATTTAACTAATCCCCTTTGTTTGAACCAAAAGGTTATTTTCAAATCCTAACTAGTGCAACTTCCAACTAAGTTTCCAACTAAGTATCTATATATGTAAACCTTTGAATATGTTTGTGTTTCCAGAAGAATTGCTAAAGTCACTGAGCCAAAAGAGATCATTATTTTTGAAGGCTCCTAAATTTCCTACACTATATTTCAATTAGTGATGAATGAGTATGATTGTACCCTACATCATTTTTATCTTTAGATATCAAACTTTAAAATTATAGGCTTTTGGGGAGAAACAGGCAGATACTGTATTTGGATTATGGAAATGTCAAGAGCTGTGGCCTTAGAGAATTTACATAGCATAAAATTTAACATCGGAATCTGGAAAAAATTTTCAGTTGAATTAACATAAGTGCTACTTTATCAGTTGCAGTGTATAGTTACACAAACTGTCAAGACTGGGTTTGAAAGCCTCAAAGATCAAAGTCCCTCTGAAATATTTCTTACAGAGAGTTTTTAAATCTCTGCTTGAAAAAGTCTAGGGTTCGAGGACTTCAACAGATAGCCCTTACTCTTCATATATGTAGATTATGCTTGTTTATCTTGCCCACTTTTATGTCTTTAAAAGTGATTCAGACAGACTTCACAGCAAATGTATGATGTTGTTGATTTACATTTTCCACAGATTGTGTGTGATGCATATTATCTATGTTCCATATTTTAAAATTTGCAACTGGCTAGGAATAATCCTAAAATAACACAGCAAAATAGTGGCTCTATATAGAAGTCCATTTAAAGATATCTAACCATGGTTTTATATATGACTATGTTAGACTGTGTCTTTGCCTAATGGAATGACAAATTTGCTACTAAGGGCAATTTTCATTCCCTGCAATACAATCTATTTCTAATATATAGAAATCTTAGAAGATACAGTATGTTTGTAAGATCGGGTAATATGAGGATGTCCTGTTTGCCATTTAGTATTAGCAAAATATATTTTGGCTTACAAATTTGTGCTTATTACATAAATATTACTTCCTTTGAATCTCAAATAATCCCGTGATTAAATGCAGAAATTATGCTGTCATTATTATTAGGTGGAAACACATGTCTCCCTCACCCGCTTAATGGTACTGTGGTTCAGACCTAGGTCTTCCCCCATGCTGGGCAAGTGCACTACTACTGAGCTACATCTTAGTTCTACATCTCAATTTTATTTATTTTATTTTATTTTATTTTATTTTATTTTATTTGAGCGAAGAAAAACAAAACAAACAAAAACTACAACTACATCTCAATTTTAAAGATGAAGAGGTCAAATGTCTTCATGAAGTTCACACAGGTAATCAACTTGAACTAACATTAGTATTTCTGATTCTGCATTTTTCACTCTTACTCCTCTTAATTTAATATAGTGTAATACATGACCCATTGTTTATCACTTAACACTATACAACAGAAACCTAAGAGACCTACATGTGTCTGATCCAAAGACTGTGTTAAAATAGCCTTGTAGACTTGACTCAGTGCCTTACTTAATAAGTCTGTATTCATGTACTGTGTCCTTACAAAAAAATAATTTTTCATGTTTGTATAAATTTTATCTGCAGAGAGAATAAATGTCAAAGTCTTTCTTGTTGCATTTGGTTGCTTGTCACACTTATCAGAGAGGAAACATGAGATTTGAGAAACTGATAACTGACAAGTGGCAAATATGTAACAATACTGGGCAACTTTCTCATTGATGAAGAATGAATGGGTCAAGTTGCAGAAGTCACGGATGACCCCACTTCTGTCTAATTTTCATTTATTTACAACTACCTGCTATGTGACTCTAAGCTTTGACATCCAAGGGGTAGAAGAAAGAGAAAATATAGAGTGCCTGAGTTTGGTATGTTCTTTGGCTCCATGAATAAGAGTTTCAGAATGAATATAAAAGCCATGTTGGAAGTGAAGCATCATGACTTTCATTAGTCCATGAATCAGAATTTTATTTCAATCTCCCTTTTCATGTGGTACCCAAGGGTGTAGTGAAATGGAGTTCTAATCAAAACAGTATAGTGAAATATAATCTAAAAAAGAATAGGTTTATAGGTTAACTTTAAAAAAAGACAAGCATTTTGTTTTTTTAAGAACAAAATTCTCTGACAAGTTTCTTTTGTAGTTCAGTATGATATGTAAGATATCATATCATGTCTTTTTTTCATAGAACTTCAAGCAGCCACATAGCAAGACACTTAAAGATCACATATGTGGTATGGAAATAGGACCCAGGAAATCTTTGAAGTTAGAAGTTGTGTAGGGCAGAGCTACTGTCAACTTTCTCAGGCACCAATAAACATTTTTATCCATGTGGATGAATTAATTCAACTCAATCAGCTTGTTTATTCATATTATCAACAAATATTTACTGAGTTCTGATTATGCTTCAAGAACATTATTTGATCTCATACCTTATATAGTCTTTGGCTGGCACAAGTGGAAAACAGTAATTACCAAGTGAAAGAGAAACAGAGTGCTGCAAAGGAAATCCAGAGCATGGGCCATGTGGGGTGGGAAGAGAAACAAGAAGCCAATTCACCCTTTCCATGAGCCAGCAGTGGCCCTGTGGGACGGGAAGAGAAACAAGAAGCCAATTTGTCTTTCCTGTGAACCATCCAGCATGCAGGTTGGGAGACAAGAAGAGCCCCTCTCCCTCTGTAAGTAACTAGCTGATTTGGAGAATCACAGTCTGAGTTGATAGCAACTGAGGTACGAAAACAGTTTAAGTCCTATATTGTTTGATTTACTTTGCAGGCCTAAAGTCAGCGGTCTGAGCATCTATTTAGAGGATAGCAATATGTAATATAGCAACTATGGGGGATTTTCTTCTGTCATGTTTTTGAAATCCAATATTGTTCCCATTGTTTTGTCTTTTCCATTTCATTGGTTTGTTTTCTTCAATGTTCTGTTTTATTTGGTTTCATTCTGTTCTGCTTTGCTTGATTTTATTATGTCTGATGGTATGGGCAACAGTTTCGAAGACAAGAGGCATTATGGTAGCCATTGTTGATTTCCTGTTATCCTGTTTTGAAGTCCTATATCACTTTCACTGTTTTGTTTTGATTGACTTTATTCTATTTTGTTTGGTTTTATTCTCTTTAAAATAAAACTTGAAAAGGAAATCCAACAGATGATTACATTAAACTATTTGCATGAGGTCATGTTTTCAGGCTCATTGCCTCACAGAAAAATTTTTAGTGAGCTTCAGTTTTGGAGATTTAAGTCTCCAACTCAAGAATCATAAAGAAATTAGATTCAGATGTTATATATTTCCATGCTTATTCATGTTATTATTAGCTTTTGCAAGTGAGGCACTGTCAGAAATATTAGTTACTGTGTCAGTAAAAACTTTATGGAGCTGGTGTTTCAAAAAAATTCTACAACTCCATCATTTATAAGATATGCAGGTTTTACATATTAAATATATCAAATATAGACCATTTTTAATGTTGATAATAGCATATGTTCCTTTGTGCATATTTATTTTATGTCTTGAAGATTGGACCTAAATCGTTGTTATATTCAAAGCCCAGGGTTTCTCCTAAATCATTTTTTAATATTGGCTACGATACATGGTATTATCATGGCATCTACCTTCTTGCCACTCATTCTTCTACTATGGAACTCATTATCACAAGGAGAGTAACTGGCTATTATACTTTGGGGATGCATTAAAGAATACCCTTTATCTTTATTTTGTATATGAATCTCTGAAAGATTAAACAGCTTAATATTTTTGTTAGGTAGATTTTTAGAGTCTGAGTGATGGTTCTTTGTTCACAATAAACTTTCCTAGCTCTGAAAATTATGTCACCTGTTCTAGAGATTTGACTATGTTCATATATATAATGACAATGACACTTTAACGTTTGTTATAACAGTACCTCCCAGGTGACCAATTTTTTTTTGACATAGATTGACAAAATAATCTTTTTTTTTGCAGTACTGGGGATCGAGCTCACAAGCTTGTGCCCATCAGGCAGGTGCTTAAGCCACTGGAACAAACTCCTGATTCTATTTTTTTTGAGACAAGTTCACACTATGCAATTCAGGCTGGCCTTGCTCACGTTGTAGCACAAGCCGGCCTCAAACTCACAGTGCTCCTCCTACCTCAGCCTCCTGAGTGCCGGGATTAAGGATGTGCGCCACCATGCCCAGCTTGAAAAAGTAATCTTTATAAAGTTTTTCAGCTGTCACATTTTTATTTCTTTGCCCTCACCTCTCACCCTACATTTTAAAATGTTTTTCCTTTTATTTCCAGAAGCAGATTCATTAATTTATCTTAAAGTCCTCATCAAGTTAGTTACATAAAAGCAGACTGGCAGTAAGACTAATCATACACACATAAACATATAAAACACATAAAGCAATTATACTAAATCAAATTACACTTTTAGATACATTGTCTATTCTGGATTACAAAAAAATTTTTTGTCTCTTTTTTCTCCTTATTGTCTATCTTTTATTTTGCACTTTATTAATATATTGGATTTCTCAAGTAGGAGAAATCATGCAATATTTAACTTTGCATTTCTGATTCACTTAACATTATGGTTTCAAAGTGCATCCATATTCTGGTAAATGACTCATTTATCCTTTTTTGTGGCAGGATAATACTCCATTCTGTATAAATACCACATTTTCTTTATTCATTCATCTGTTGATGGACATATAGGCTGCTTCGAAGATTAGCTCTGATGAATTGTGCTGCTATAAACATATGTATGTGTATATCATGTAATATAATGACTGTTTCTTTTGGGAAGATGGCTAGAAGGGGAATAGCTGGGCCAAATAGAATTTCTAGTTTTAGTTATTTATAGGATGGTCCAGGGAGATAGCTTGGAATCTTCATACTGATTTCCATAGTGATTGCACCAGTTTACATTTCCTAACAATAAAGAAGGGTGTCTTTCTCCCTGAAGCCTCTCCAGCATTTATTGTTTAATTTCCTGATGATGGTCATTGTCTCTGGAGTGAGATGGAATCCCAGTGTTGTTTTAATTTGCATTTCTTAAGCAGTCCATTCATTGATTGTTTCTTCACCTGAAAAGTGTCTGTTAATTTCCGAAGCCCATGTTTCATTAAATCTTTAAATTTGGAGAGGTCTATTTTTTTGTATATTCTGGATATTAGTCCTTTGAGGAGTAGCTGGCAAAAACTTCTCCCATTCTGTAGATTGTCTCTTCACTCTGTTGGTGGTTTCCTTAGCTGTGCAAAAGTTTTTTAATTTAATGTGATCCCATTTGTTGATTCTTGCTATTATTTCTTGTACAACAGGGTTCTGTTTAGGAAGTTTTTGCCTATACCTGTGTCTTCAAGTGTTTTACTGATTTTGTCTTCCAGCAGTTTTTTTATATTGTAATATTTAGACCTCTGATACATTTTGATTTTAATTTAGTGCATAGTCAGAGATATGGGTTCTAGTTTCAATCTTTGGTGTGTGGAAAGCTAGTTTTGCCAGAACTATTTGTTAAAGGGGCTTTCTTTCTTCCAAATGAAGAATTTGGTCCCTTTGTCAAAGATAATAGCTGAGTGTACCTAAAGTAGTGTCTGTATCCTCTATTGTGTTTCAGTGATCCACAAGTCTGTTTTATTTATTTATTTATTTATTTATTTATTTATTGCCTGTAGCATGCTGTTTTTATCATGGTAGCTTTGCAGTATAACTTGGGTTTGGAATTATGATGCCCCCCACCTTACACTTGTTGCCCAGAATCGCTTTTACTCTTCTAGTTCTCTTCTGGTCCCATATGAATTTTAGGATTCCTTTCGCTGGTTCTGTGAGGAATGTTATTGGTATTTAGATTGGGATTGAATTAAAGCAAACTATATATAGTTTTGGAAGTATGGTCATTTTGACTATACCCAGGAACAGGAGGTATTATTTCATTTTCTGATGTGCTCTTTAATCTCCTTTTCAGACTACTGTAGTTTTCACTGTAGAGCTGTTTCACTTCCTTGGTTAGGTTGATTCTTAAGTATTTCATCATTCTTGATGCTGTCATGAAAGATACTGTTTCCCTAATTTTTTTCTCAATAAGTTCTTTATTAGTGTTTGGTATTCTATTGATTTTTTAGTGTTGTCTTTGTATCCTGCTGTGCTATTGAATTTAGATATTAGTTCTAGGAATTTTTTGGTGTAGTTTGGGGGAATCTACTATGTAGAGGATCATGTCATTAGCAAATAATGATAATTTAATTCTGCTTTTCCTGTCCATATCTCTTGTATTTCCTTCCTTTGTCTTATTGCTTTAGCTAATGATTCAAGACCTATTTTGAACACAAGCGGTGATAAAGGACATTCTTGTCTTGTTCCCAGTTTTGTAGGGAAAGCTTTAAGCTTCTCTCCATTTAGTATGATGTTGGTCATTGGCTTGCTATAGATAGCTGTTAGCAGGTTGAGGTGAAAAACTTCTATTCCTATTTTCTTCAGTTTTTTTTTTAAATCATGAATGGATGTTGGATTTTGCTAAATGCTTTTTCTGCATCTATTGAGATGATCATGTGATTTTTGTCCTTGTTTCTCTTTATGTGGTTCACTATATTTACTGACTTGTGTATGCTGAACCATCCCTGCATCCCTAGAATGAACCCTGCTTGGTATTGATGTATGATCTTTTTGATCGTTTTCAGAATTTTGTTTGCTAGTATCTTACTGAGGATTTTTGCATCTATGTTTATTAAAGAGATTGGCTCGTAGTTCTTTTTTGTGGTTTGGCCCTTGTCTGATTTCAGAGTCAGGGTAATGTTTGTTTGCAGGAATGACTTGAGAGTACTGCTTCCCTTTTAATTTCATTAAAGTGTTTGTGGAGTATTGGTATTAGATACTCTCTGAAGTTCTTGTGGAATTTGGCAGTGAATCCACTGGGGCATTGACTTTTTTCAGTTCATAGCTCTTTGAAATTATTTCTTCAATTTAATAGGTTCATACTGGATTATTCACTGTTTCTATATCTCCTTGGTTCAGCTTTGATAGTTTATATATGTAGGAATTTATTTCATCTGAACTTTCCAATTTATTAGAGTATATTTTCTCCATGTAGTTACCAATGATCTTTTGGGTTTTTGCAGAATTACTTGTGATTTTGCCTTTTTCATTTCTAATTGCATGAATTTGGGTTTTTTTTTCATTATTTTTGCAAGATTGGTTAATGGTTTGTCTGTTTTGTTTATCCTTTGAAAAAGTCAGCTCTTTTCATTGATTTTTTTAAGTCTGAGTTTCATGAATTTCTGCTTTTATCTTCACAATTTCTTTCCCCATATTAGCTTTGGGTTTGGATTTTTCTTCTTTGTCTAGGACCTTGAGGTGCATCACTAGGTTATTTAATTGAGCTTGCTCTGCTTTTCTAATGTGGGAATTCACTGCTATAAACTTCCTTGTTATGACTGGTTTCACTGTGTCCCATGGTTTGTGCTGTCATACTGGCACTATTGTTTGCTTGTAGGAACAGTGTAGTCTTTTCTGTAATTTCATATGTGATCTGTTGATTAACCCAGAGGGTATTGTTTAATTTCCACATATTTGCATAGTTTCTGTTGTTTCTTTTGCCATTATTTGTGGTTTCACTGCACTATGATCTGATAATACGCACGAAATAATTTAAATTCTTTTGCATTTACTCAAACATTCTTTATTTGCTGGTATGTAGTCTATTTTGGAGAAGTCTTATGTGCTGCTGAGAGGAATGTGTATTCTGTTATGCACTCTGTACATTTCTCTTAAGTTTATTTGTTTGAAGGTTTGGTTCAACTCTGATATTTCTTTGTGAGTTTTTTATTTAGTTGAACTGTACACTGTGACAGTGGGATATGGATGTTCTCATTATAATTGTATAGATGTTTATCTGACTTTTTATAACTTTTTTATGTCCATAGTGTTTGGTTTATGAAGTTAGACATTGTAGTATTTGGTGCATATATGTTAATAATTATTATCTCTTTCTGTTGAATACTTTCATTAACTAATATTTAGTGACCTTATTTATATCTTCTGATTAGTTTTGGCTTGAAATCCATTTGGTTGAAATTAGGATAGCTAACCCTGATTTTCCTGTTGCATAGAACACTATTTTCCATCCTTCTATTTTTAATTTGTGAATTTCTTTTTGAATTATATGTGTTTTTTGCACACTGTGTATTGTGTTTGTTTCTTGATCCATTCTGGCAATCTGTGTCTTTTGATTGCAGAATTGAAACCATTCACATTGCAATTTACTACTGAAAGGCAGTGACTTATTCCTCTCATTGCATTATTTTCTTGTTGCTAATTTCCTTTTGCAAAGCTGCTCATCCCACCAGGTGTATTTATTCTGTTGGAGTTATTGGCACTGTTGGCTTCATTGTCTCTTTCTGGGATCCTTGAGAGTTGTTTGGAGTGTTGTTGTGGTGCTCATGAAATTCTTGAGGTGCTACTTGTCATGAAAATACTGTATTTCTCTATCAGTTTTGGAGGAAATTTTTCAGGTTACATAGTTGGGGTTGGATGATTTTATCTTTTGGGACTTTAAACACTTCACTACAAGTTCTCCCAGCTTTTAGGTTTATGTAGAGAATTTTGCTATGGTTCTATTGGGTTTATCTTTATATGCAATTTATTGCCTTTCTCTAACAATCTTTATGATTTTGTCCCTGTGATGGACTTCTAGTACTTCTTTTTGAGACAGGGTTTCATTATCTAGCTGAAACTGTCCTTGAACTCAAGATGTAGTCCAGGGGGGTGTTGAACTCATGATGATCCTGCTGCTTCAGCTCCTGGGTGCTGGGATTACAGGTATGCACCACCACGTCTGGTTGGTACTCTGAGTACAGTGTAGCTCAAAAGTTCTTTTTGCTTATGGTTATTTGAGGTTATATATATGTCTCTTATATTTATATTTATTTCTTTCCCTATATAGTTGCACCTCAGTTCATGAAGTTAATTTGTTCTACAACTTTGGAAAAGATGGCCACATTTGTGCTTGTGTGGGAAATATTGTCATGGCCATATTGGTCAACTCACGCAAGGTTTACAAACAAACAACTTTTGCCAAATGCTTCTGTTTGTGAACCAAATTGTTGGCAAAAAAAAGCATTCATGAACTGAAGTAGTACTGTATTTAGGAAATTTTCTGCCATCATTTCTGTGAAGTGTTTTTTAAATGCCATTTGTGTTGTCTTCTGATTTTTTGCTTCTTTTAATTACTCTTAGATTAGTCTTCTTTGTGTCATCTGTCAGCCATTGCATCTAACTTTCACATGGATCTAGTTTTAGTCTTTGGCATGTGGAAAGTCAATTTTTCCAGCACCTTTTATTAAAGAGGCTATTTTTCTTTCAGTGAACAAGTTTAGCCCCTTTGTCAAAGATAAGGTGGCTGAGTTTCTTTGTAGTTGTATTTGCATCTTCTAATGTGTTCCATTGATCCTCAGGTCTGTTTTTTTTTTTTTTTGCCAGTACCATGCTGATTTTATCTCTGTAGCTCTGTAGTATAATTCCAAGTCAGGGATTGAGATGCCTCCTGCCCTGATTTTGTTTCCTAGAATTGCCTTTGCTATTCTAGGTCTCTTCTGTTTCCAAATGAATTTTAGGAATGTTTCCCTAAAACTGTGAGGTCTGTTAGTGGTATTTTGATTGGAATTGCATTATATCTGTATAACAGTTTTGGGAGTATGGCCATTTTCACAATGTTGGTTCTCCCTAACCAAGAGTAAGGGATATCTTTCCATTTTCTGACATCCTCTTCAATCTCCTTTTTTAGAGTACTATAGTTTTCAGCATTTAGGTCTTTTACGTCCTTTATTAGGTTGATTCTTAAGTATTTCATTTTTTTGAATGTTATTGTGAAAGGTGTTATTTCCATAATTTTTCTCTCAGTGAGTTTGTTGTTTGTGTACAGGAATGCTATTGATTTTTGAGTCTTGACTTTGTATCCAGCTACACAGCTGAATTTACTTATTAACTCTAGCAGTCTTTTGATGGAAGTTTTAGGGTCTTCTATTTAGAGTATCATGTCATCTGCAAATAGTGATAATTTAACTTCTTCCTTTCATATCCTTATTCCTTTTATTTCTCTCTCTTGTCTAATTACTCTGGATAATGTTTCCAGAACTATATTGAATAGAGAGTGCTGATAGTGGACATCCTGGTCTTGTTCCTGATTTTAGAGTGAAAGCTTTCAGTTTTTGTCCATTTAGTATGATGTTGGCTGTTGACTTGTCATAGATGGCTTTTATCAGATTGAGGTAGATACCATCTATTCCAAGTTTCTGTAAGGTTTTTATCATGAACAAGTGTTGGACTTTATCAAAAAGCTTTTTCTGTGTCTATTGAGATGATCATGTGATTTTTTTCATTGGCTCTGTTGATGTAGTGTATTACATTTATTGATTTGAGGATGCTAAACTATCCCTGCATTCCTGGGATAAATCCCACTTCGTCATAATGTATAATTTTCTTGATGATTTGCTGCATTCTATTTGCCAGTATTTTATTGAGAATCTTTGCATCAATGTTCATTAGGGAGATTGGTCTATAGTTCTCCTTTCTGGTTGGGCCTTTCTCTGGTTTTGGTATCAGAGTAATACTTGCCTCCAGGAATGAGTTAGGGAGCATTGTTTTGCTTTCAATTTCATTGAAGAGTTTGAGGAGTATTCCTCAAACATTAAATCTTCTCTAAATTTCTTGAAGAATTCAGCTGTGAATCCATCAGGACCTGGGCTTTTCTTTGATGGTAAATTTTTAATCACATTTTCAATTTCAGTAGCTGATATTGGGTTATTCAAAATTGTTATATCTTCTTGATTCAGCTTTGGTAATTCATATGTTTCTAGGAATTTGTCCATTTCCTCTGTGTTTTCCACCCTATGTGGGTAAAGATTTTCAAAATAGGCATTCGTGATCTTCTGAACTTCCATGGGATCTATAGTAATTTCACCCTTTTCATTTCTTATTGTACAAATTTGAGGTTTTTCTTTCTTTTTCTTGATAAGGTTGGCTAGGAACTTATCAATTTTATTCATTCTTTCAAAGAACCAACTCTTGGATTCATTCATTCTTTGTATTGTTTTCTTAGTCTCAATTGCATTAATTTCTGCTCTGATCTTTATAATTTCCTCTCTTCTATGAATTTGGGTTTAACTTGCTTTTCTTTTTCTAGAAACTTGAGGTGTAGCATTAGGTTGTTTATTTGTGCTCGTTCTGTTTTTCTGATGTGGCAATTTATTGCTGTATATTTCCCTCTTGGCACTGCTTTCATTGTATCCCACAGGTTTCAGTATGTTTTATCTGCATTCATTGAATTTTAGGTATTGTTTAATTTCTTCTTTAATTTCATCTGTAAACATTGGTTGTTCAAGAGGTTGTTATTCAATTTCCATGCACTTATGTAGGTTTTGCAGTTTCTCTTGCTATTAGTTTCCAATTTCAGTGCACTATGGTCAGATAATATGTATGGGATAATTTCAATCCTTTGCATTTACTTAAGCATGTTCTATGGGCTAATATATTGTTTATTTTAGAGAATATCCCATGTGCAGCTGAGAAGTATATGTATTCTGATGTTGTTGGGTGGAACACTCTGTAAACATTTACTAAGTCCATTTGTTCACAGGTTTGATTCAGTTCTGTCATTTCTTTACCAACTTTTTGTCTAGTCGATCTATCTCTTGGTGACAAAGAGGTATTAAGGTCCCCTGTTACAATTGTGTTATTGCATATTTGGTCTTTCATGTTTAATAGTATTTGCCTTATATAGTTGGGTGCTCCTGTATTTGGTGCATATATATTTATGATTGTTAGCTCTTCCTCTTGAATTTTTCCCCAGACAAGTATGTAGTGACCTTCTTTATCTCTTTTGATCATCTTTGGTTTGAAGTTCACATTGTCTGAAAACAGAATAGCTACCCCTGCTTTTTTCTGGGTTCCTGTTGCATGGAATATTGTTTTCCATCCTTTGATTTTTAGTATATGAGCTTCCTTTTGAGTCAGTTGTGTTTCTTGTATATAGCATATTGTTGGATCCTGTTTCTACATCCATTCTGTCAACCTATTTCTTTTACTTGGTGAACTGAGGCCATTTACATTGATGGATATAACTGATATGTATTGGTTTAACTTTGCCATTTTATTTTCCTGTTGTTGGTTTCCTGCTTTCCCCCCTTGTTTAATTGCTTTCCCTGCCTAGTGTTTTCTTTCTGCTGTAGTTCTGGGATTTATAGTAATTTTTGTCTTTCTCTAGTATGTCTTTCAGTATTCTTTTTAGGGTTGGCTTGGTAGACATTAATTTGTTCAGTTGTTCTTTGCCATGGAAGTATCTTATTTCTCCATCAATTTTGCAAGAAAGTTTTGCAACATACTTCAGAGTTGGAAGTTGTTTTCTTTCAGGGCTTGAAATCCTTTACTCCAAGCACATCTTAACTTGAGGGTTTGTGCTGAAAAGTCTGCCATGATTCTAATGGGCTTTCCTTGATGGATGAGTTGTGCCTTTTCTCTAACATCTTTTAGTATTCTGTTTTTATGCTGAATTTCTGGAATCTTAATTATCATGTCTGTGTGTAGATTTATTTTGGTTATGACTGTTTGGCATTCTGTATGCCTCACTGATCTATATATCTGATTCTTTCCCTGTGATTGGGAAATTTTCTGCTATTACTTCTGTGAATAGTTTTTTTTATGTCACTTGTATTGACTCCTGCATTTTCATCGATGCCTATCAGTCTCATATTGCTTCTCTTTGCATTGTCTTGAAGCCATTGAATTGTTATTTCATTCTACCTTGTTGTTTTTAAAAGTTCTTTCCTTTCGTGATTGCTAGGTGCGATCCTGTCTTTGAGGTCTGAAAGTCTTTCTTCAGCTTCATTTGAACGATTTCACCAGCTTTCAGTGGGGTTTTTTATTCCCTGGATATCTATTTGAATTTGTTTCATGCATTCTATTTCTTTCCTACATTGTTCATTCAAGGTTCACATCATTTTCCCATGCTCCTATACTTTTTTATCTATGTCTTCTCTAGCTATGCTGGGCAGTGCCTTTATTAAGGTTGTCATTTCTTTCTTTACCTGAGAGATTATTTCTAATCTGATTTCCTCTATAGCCTCATGGATTTGTTTCTTTAGTTCACTTGCTATGTTTTCAGAAATTTCAAGTGTAAGACTTCTAATATCCTCTATTTCAATGTCTCCTGTACTTGTTCCTGATGGACTGGATGTTTGAGATTGCATTTTGCTTTTTCATTTTGTCATTTTCACTTCATGGGTTAATATTTTGGTCTTTTCAGTCCCACTAGTCTCAACTGATCGTCATTTGTGTCTTAGGGTCCTGCTGCATGAGTGATGTTTATCTAGTTGCTCAGTGCCACAATGAAGGGGAGGGGCCAGTCACCTAATTTCCTTCTGTGGAGCCTGTTAGGTGAGTCTTATATTCTCCCTAGGCTGACTAGCCTTGGAGTATTGATGTAAGCCAACCCTTATCTCCTATTATTACTGTGGCTTTGGGCTGTTCCAGGCTGCAGATTTACCTGGCTATATTGTGCACTTCAGCTGGGACCCTACTGTGTCACTGGGGGTCTTCTAGGCCCTTTCAAGTTCCTCTGGGTTGGGGGAGGCCTTTTCAGTGCTCTCCTCAACCCACCTGATGTTCTCTGTATGGAAGAAGGATTCACTCACTTTCCTACCGGGCTCACCAAAGTCCTACAGCTGGGTGGGAGGGAGGGTTTGCTGCTGCTCCTGTTGACCCACTGAGGTCCTCTATTTGAGGGGGAAACTCACTGCACTGCAGCAGGCCTGCTGAGGTCCTCTGTGTGAGTGAGGGGTTGCTGAGGCTTCCACCAGCCCAGCAGGTGGTGAATGGGGTCACTGATAATCTGTGGGCTGCTGAGGTCTCTTGGGTGAGGGAGAGTGGTGACCAATGACCCTGCTGCCCCTAAGGTCTCTGGGGTGGAAGAGGAGGGGCTGATGACCATCCTGCCAGCCTCTGAGGTCTCCAGGGTGAAGGGAAAGGTGTTGTTGCTGATCCTCTTGGCCCCCAAGATCTCTGGGGTGAAGGGAAAGGGGCTGCTGATGATCCTGCCAGCTGTAGAGGTTTCTACAGTCATATTTTTAAATGAATTTTTATTCTCTACTATCACTAGAATTTTTTAGCATGGCACTTAAACCAAACCACAGCACAACTAATTGTCTTACTAGGAAAATTTAACACTTACTTCTGGATGTTTAAAATATATAATATATATTAAGCATAAATCATGTTCAATTTTCTTAAAGTTTTTGAAATACTTCAAATACACCAAAAGAGACAGAAAGAAAATCAAATGTTCTGATTTCTGATATTTAGTAAAAATAGTATATATATAGAATAAATGTGACTGGTTCTCTATCCTTATTAAGGATTTACATAAAAAGCATAATTCTTGTTATTTCTACTTTATAAGATGAAAAGTTATAAGCACAATGCAAAAAACTTTTTTCCTCATTCTTTTGTAAATAAATGACTGACCTAATGCTTCATCAGTTTTGATTACTTAGTGGTGTATTTCCTATAAATGAGAATATTTTCTCAGGTATCCTCAATTTAATGATGAAAAAACCAGAAAATTAATATTGATATGATACTACTATCTAATTTCAGGTTTAGTATTTGTCCCACCAATATTTTTTATAGCAAAATGATCTTGTTCAGAATCTCATGTTACATTTAATTGTCAAGTCTTTTGGGTTTCTTTCAGTCTGGAAAAGCTCTTTTCAGTCTTTTCTTGACTTTCATCTTGACACTTTTAATAATTACAGACCAGTGATTTTATAGAATGTCTAGCAGTTTGGATATGTCTGGTGTTTCCTCATGATTGAATTCAAGATGTACATCTTTGACAGAGATATCGCACAAGTGACTCTGTAGTTTTCCCCTTGCATCATATCACACCTTAACTTCATCCCATTACTGATAATGTTATACTGTGACCACTTGGTTAAAGAAGGCAGTCTCTACCAGTCTCCTCCATAGTTTTTCTTTTCTTTTGTAATTAACAGTACTTTGTGGAGAGATAGTTTGAAACTATGAAAAAATTATGTTCTTAATCAACTTCAATAAATTTATATATTTACTTACATCAATATGGACTTTTCTATTTTACTAGATAGATTATAATATTAGCAAAAAAAATGAGCATATATATATATTTTTTTTCTTTCAATGCTAGGGATTGAACTCAGGGTCTTGCAAAGATTCTATCCTTAAGCCCCACTTCTGGGTGTGTCAGTTATTTGAAGCCAAATGTGTTTCATAGCTTTTGCTAGTGAGAGTCTTTTTTTTTTTTTTTTTTGCATTTTAACACATCTTTGCATGGATGCTGTTCTTACCCCTCTTTGGTTCTGATCTCAACATCAGCTTTCTCTTCTACACCACCCATTACCCACTTTGGAGCTTGAACTCTGTTATGAACCAAGCAGACGCAGCTTTATCCCCACTCTCACTACTGGCACAGATACATTCTTACCTAGTCCCACTAAAGGCATTTGGACTTAATCATTTGAGAAGGGAAGTGAAAGATGAACTTTTGCTCTCAATGTTTTCCTTTAATGCCTTTCCTAGATCTTCAATAATACACATTTTTTAAGTACATATTTTTCTTGGCACTATCAGTGTAGTAGATATAAAAATGAACAAGATATAGTTGTCCACTTTGAGGGTATGAAATCTGGCAAGGAAGAGAAAACATGAATATAAACAACTGAAATTGTCCATGCTCGTGTTTTAAAAGAGGAATGAGAATAGAGACATGAAAGTGTTAGAGGCAGCTGAGTTAGTTAGAAATATTATAGGCAGTCAGATAGGGCTGAGCCCTCAAAGGAGCCAGTGCAGAAGTTCAGACACCTTGCAGCCTTGGAGGAGACAAACACCTCCTCCTGTGGGTCAGATCTCAAGGCAAAAGGCAAATCAAATACATCCACATCCTAAGGGTTGATTATCTAAATAGTTCTCTATCACCCTGAGGAAGTCAGGAGTCACCATCCCAAACCCCTATAGGAAGAGTCACAGCTGTTAAGCATGCCCACTTGCTACGTGACTTGCTTTCCCATTTATTACTGATTTAATCAATTTTACCTGAGCAATTAATCTTATTGGTTGACCACGGTTCTGTTCCACCTCATGCCCACTTTGTGAGTTTCCATCTTTCCCTACCCTGGACCTGTCTCACCTCATAGTTTTACGCTACAAAAGTCCCTAGAAAAGGCAGAATCTTTGGCAACTCTCAGGACCCCTTCTGTCTCTCTCTCAGATGGAAGCTTTCTTTCTCTCAATAAGTATTTCTGCTCTTAACCTCCATTGTTCATAAAATTCATTCATCGATTTTAGAGAACATGAACTCATACTAGACACATAGTAGGTTGAAAGTTTCATTTCCCTATATCAAAAGGATCATTCTGTCCACCATTATGAGGAAGATGTCAGAAAAATATCATATTCAAATTCATACAGAATATTCTGGGATAAAGGAATAGTATAGATAAAGGCATGAAGGCCTGAAAGGGTATGAAATCTTTGAAGAAGAGTAAGTAGTTTATGGGATCTGTAAATGAATGAAGGAATTAAAACTGCAAACCTATATGAAGATAAAATCAGGAAGAAGAAAAATTAGGACCAGGGCAAAAGGACTTTGAATGTCATGCTAAAGATCAGCATTGTATATTGGATTAGATTTATATTATAGAAAGGTAACTGAAAACAGTGTGGAGAAGAAAATTGAATTACCTAAGAGACAGGAGAATATTTCATAACCCTTTTTTTCTGACTAAACAAAAGGCTTAGGATTTTGGCTATACCAAGGCCTCCAGAGAGAGCCAAGGTGGAGGAATTTGTTCTAGATATCAAAGACAAAATTCTGTGGATAAACTGGATGTCTACAAAAATAAAGTAGTTACCTTGCAGCATTCGCTGAATTTCTGAGTACTCCTGCCATGCCCAATTTTAAGCTATCAAGACCTCATTACTGAACAGGTTGGAAGAGATTAACATGGTCGGCTCTCTCCAGCCGGCATAAGTCAGCTGTTGCATGCTACTGGAAGGTGGTGAAGAGTTTTCCCCTAAGGGGCAGGAAAGCCAGTGTGAGATTACGGGATAGGAGTCAAAACTGCGAATTTTAGAGAACAGGTAAAAGACTACTCTGTACTCTGTACCAGGACTATCTAAGTCCATTCAGGGCAGGTCAGGCATCTGGCAGCATGGGGGTGAGGGGAGTTCTGATCCAGGGAGGAACAGCTCTGAGTTCTGTGTCTGGTTCCCTATAGAGATGACATGAATGTCCAGGTGTGCCATCGATAGAGGGCTCCTGCAGAGCAGGCCAAGGAGCATTAGAGTCAGGCAGTAGTGCCTATGAGGTATGCAGAAAGTTTCTAGACTTATCAAGCATAGGGCCCTGGCAGGAAGCTGTTTTTGGGTGGGTTCCAGTCCCCTGGCCAGTTATGTTCCCAGAACCTCTCTACTGGTGTGCTGAGCTATCAATTCCCTGGGCCCTCAGAGTGGTTTCTTTTGCAACACTTCTACTTTCTTCTCTGTTGTATATTTCCTCCAAGACAAGGAGGAGTTACCAGTTTGAAATTGGGGGTAAGAAAATAATAATCACCCATCATACCTGGGAAGCTAGTCCTCTATTATCATATAGCCAGTGCACTGACTGCATTTCACGTCTTACCTTACTAGTCATCACTGTCATCATTCCCACTTTACGGGTGAAGATATTCAACCACAAAGAGAGGAAGTAACTTGAAGCTGCATGACTGGTAAGAGTGAGGTTGTGGAAAGAACCATAAGCAGTATGGCTCTGGATCCTGTGTTCTACAGGATTTCCTACTGTGCTACCCTGGAAAAAGGGAAATTTCATGCAGGACAAAATATTGGTATTTAAAAATATCACCAACTGCATAAATTAGGTAATTGCAGAACTTGGCATATGATAGATGTGCAATAAATTTTTTTGATAAATAAATGAACAACCTCCCTGACATCAATTAATCTTTTTTTTTTAACAAAGAGAGGTTTATGTTATTATGCTTCTGACTCGCTTTTTGATTTTAGGTTTTTCAGAATTAAGATGATCTTTAGTAGTGTATTCCAGTTTCTCAAACAAGAATTTGAGAAATGCTGAAGAAGATGTCTGACTTCATCTTTGAAACATTGTACCCAATCTTTTGCTTTTTTAGCATGGAGCTCTTTTTTATCAATAGATTTTAGTTTGAGTATTCATTTACAACAGCTCTTCCTCTTTTGGCTTAGTCTGTATGAGGCAGGCGTGAGTATTACTGAGGAGGTTTTGTTTAGTGGCAGTCAGTGCTCCAACAATCTACTTTGGTCCTTGTACAGACTCCATATATCCTGCCTAAAACAAGTGCTCTGGGATCTGTCTTTACCCTCCTCAGAGCTTATGGTATCAAAAAAAGTCTGGTTTTTGGGAGAAGTCAAGAATGCATTGTTCCTTCTTTGTGATGAGAGGCAGATCTCCCATTAAAAGAAAAAGTGTACTTTCTGAAGGTTGAGTATGTTGGCACTTAAAAGGGAATTCCAGCTGGTTAATTTAGGGTGCTGAAAAAAAGAGCTAGTGTAAGAATGTTTTCTGGCTGTGGGCCCACAGCATTTCAAACTGATTGCGAATTGCAGAGATTTTCATCACATTAGGGACTTTGCTTTTTCGTCCTGGGTTCCGCTGCAACAAGAAAGTGAGTGCGATGCTGCCGCGTGGCCCTGTGACTGCAGCTGCACTCATGAAGATGGTCAGAGCTGAAGATGACCTCATGCTTGCCGACAGGGTAAAAGTAAAAAGCAATTTTTTTTTTTTTCAAAAAATTGCAACCTAAGATTTTCCTTTAGTGTTTAAGAAATTCTGAAGATACGAAAAGTGCTTTATGTAAAGGAAAACTTTAGAAAGTTGTTCATTTCTTGTGTTATTTTTTTTCTAGTGGCTTAATGAAAAAGAAAAGAAAAGAAAAGAAAAATATATATCCAAATTGTCTGTGGGTTGGGGCATCAGTCCAGAGAAGTTATCCTCCATGTGATGACTCAGAGATTCAGACTGCTTTAATCTTGTTGTTCTATCAGCTCCACATGAGACCAATGTCCTTGGATGAAGAGAAAGAGAAGCCAAAGTGCTATACAGAGGTTTTTCATGGCTTCAGGCTGAACATGACACAAATCCCTTTTGCTCCCATTTCTTGGTCTAAAGTCATACAGTCCTATTGACCTGCAGGCGTCTGGGAAGTAGTCTTCTGCTCAGAAACAAGATAGATGCTATTGGTGACCATTAACAACAGCATGTGGTCTTCTTATGTTTACCAGACATTAGTTCCGTTCAAATGACACATAATCCAAATGAGTATATAAAACTCTCAAATTTTCTACCACCTATAAAAACTAACAAAGTGACATATCTTCCATTGTGAAGTATATTACTTGTTTCTACAAAGCAGGCAAGATTCCCCAAGCGAATTGCTACTCTCTTGCAATTTCTTTTCTGTCCCGGTTTTCTCTTACTCTGTTTGTTTCAGTGCAAGCTCATGTCTTCAGGCACGGTCTGGATTCCATTTGAAGCAGTGGTAGCTTTAAGAATGAATGCATTAAGCCGGGCGTGGTGGCGCACGCCTTTAATCCCAGCACTCCGGAGGCTGAGGTAGGCGGAGCATTGTGAGTTCGAGGCCGGCTTGGGCTACAATGCGAGCGCAAGGCCGGCCTGAGCTACATAGTGCGACCCTGCCTCAAAAAAACCAGGGCCGGGAGTTTGGTTCAGTGCCTTAAGCGCCTGCCCTGGCAGGCGCGAGGTTGTGAGTTCAATCCCCGATGCCGCAAAAAAAAAAAAAAAAAAAAAAAAAAAAAAAAAAAAAAAAAGAATGAATGCATTCATCAATACCTCCACATTTGAATTACCTTAATTCCAAGTATTCTTGCATTAATGTTGAAGTATTTGGAACTGTACAATGGAGTTGGCCTCAATGTCATTGGTACACACTCTGTTGGTTCTCCTACCTAACTGTAATATTTGTTCTCTCCATTACCAACCCTCAGGGGTGGCTATCTAGTATTCAAAAGAATGTGACAACTATAGGGATGATTGGGGCAGGGAATCCAGTATTCATTTATTCTATTCTTAACACTTTTCATTGTTTTACGTAAATCCAAGTTTCTGTTTAGTATATCCCTTTTCCCCTGAAGAACTCCCTTAATACCTCTTGCTGTGTGGATCTGCTGACAATGAATCTTTTCAGTTATTTGTTTAAGAAAGTCTCTATTTCCAATTCATTTCTGATTTTTTTTTTTTGCAGGGAATGGAACATTGGATTAATTTTTTTCCTTTCAGCACTTTTAAGATGCTATCTCCTTGTGTTTTATTGTGTGTGATTTCTGATGAAAAGCTTACTGTACATTTTCCTTGCTCTACTTTATGGTGAATAAAAATATAAACGGTCTGAAATTTTGTCATACCAACAAGGTAAAAAGGTAGCCTTTCACAACTTTATAGAAGTTGGCAAAAGACAAAAAATTCCAGGACCAGAAACAAATCACATTACTACTCATGGCATAGTAAGTAGCGTGAGCACCAGCATACTTGCCTCAGTTCCTCTTCCTCTCAGCTTTTATAGATGCAAGTGGGACCAGATGGGTCATTATAGGAAGGGGACCCTAATCTCAGGGAACTCAAATTTTTATAATGAGCAGTAAGTGTGTTAGACCTTTGTTTTCAAGAGAGATACTGTCTTCCAAGATTGTAAGCAAACCTACTGCTTGCTGTGAAAAAGACGTCTTTTCTACTTTATAGGACCATTTAATAGACAGATATTTTTGCAAAGACAGTCTTGAACAATGGACAATCAGTGTTTAACTGGGGGAACAAAAGTGGAAGAAAGGGGAAGTCAACCAGAACATGCTCTCGCTCTCTCTCTGCTTCCTGACTGCCATGGCATGAGCGACTTCGCTCCAACATGCCCTTCTGCCATGATGCTTCTGCCTTGGAGTCAGCCAACCGTGTACTCCCGAAAGCTCTGAAATTGTAAGCCAAAAATAAACCTCTCCTCCTTCAAATTGTTTGTGTTAGTTCACAAGGATAGAAAGCTGACTAACAAAGAAACTAAATGAAATGATGTGTGAGGGAATTAGCATAATTCTCATCCTTTAGAAGGCTCTGATGAAATGTTTTCCTTATCTCAAACTCCACTTTAAAAAATGGTAGCCTTAAAAATACGTACTGGTAAAAAATAAAATAAAATGGTAGCCTTTGGACAGATGGAGGGAAGACAGGGAGGAATTTTATATGAGGAAGAGAAATGGAAGGGAAGGCTTAGCTTTAGCGTGATTATGAAATGTTTGTGGCGTATCAAGACTGGCCCAGCTAGCATAGCTCCTGAAAGTGACAGGAAATCAGTGTAACTTGAATATGGGGAAGCACAGAGCAGCAACACACATAATTGATTGTTTTGGTGCCCAAATCTTCACCTAGGTGTTTTAACAAGGCTGATATCAGACTTGCCTTATTGTAGTCTGTGGGTAGCTACTCAATGCACAGACTTTCTGAGGTTGATGCCCCTCCTTATTGAAGTGTGCTGCTATGTTTATTTCATATAAGACAGAAGGTACAAGTTCTGGAGTTGGGGTAAAGTGGGTTTAATGTACTATTTTAGTGAAAGGCAGCCTGGAGCCAAAAAGGTGCTAAGCTTTTTGGAGTTTATGTCAATCATGTGCTTCAGATACTTTGAGAACTTGGAATCTTGCTGGCCTTAGGGGGATTACTTTCTGCTCCCATAGAGTTCACCAGTTTCTGGGGATGGAAAAAGAATCGCCTGTAAGTGTGCTTTTCATTTACAAAACAACCAATCTAAATCATGTATCCTCAACTACCTCTTTACTTATTCTCATGCTGTGGGCCACTGTTCTGCTGTCTGAATCAGCCTAGGACCAGGCACTAAACAAATAGAGAGGACCCCAGGACTCAAAGCTCCCTGGACGTATTTGTGAGAATCTGACCCTGCTTTACATGTTTCTTCTTAGGAAGTCATAATAAATATCCTTTCCCATGTTTTCCCCTTGCTCTCCGTGCCTCCTGAGTAACTCTTGTCCTTCTCCATGTTCTTTCCATGTGATTTGCTTTTCACACTGCTTAATAACTTTGGGTCAGTTGGCCTTCTTATATGATGGCTCACTATTCCAGGCATGCTTGTTCTGGTGTTCAAAAAAGCAAAAACAAACAAGCAAACAAACAACTTGAAAATTCCCTGAATCATCTTTTATGACTCACTGAGCTTCCCAGTCACTTCTGTCACACTCCATTGATTGGAGAAATCACCAATGTTTAAGATTCAAGATGGCAGAGTGGTGGTGGCTGTGGTAGGAAACAAGCCCATCTATCCATAGGAAAAACAAAAAAGAGTTTTAGAGGTATATGGGTAATGTTTTAAAATTTTTACAAGTTTCCAAATTAATTTCTTTGAGGGGAGAGGGGTGTTCAGACCGAAGTATGTTACCTCTTACTGTCAGTCTTTGCAAGCCTTGACCCACATGATGAGAGAGAAATGAGGCAAGCTTAGTTTCAATAATATCTAAAAGTCAAGTGGAGAAAGTTGAATGTGCTTAGATAAGAAAGCAAAACTTGGTTTAGGCTTATAGAGATGATGTGTGAAATGAAGTGAATGGAAAGTTTTATTCCCTTTTTAAGAAAGAAAGGATCAAATATACCTATCAAAGTTTCCTCAGAGAGTGTTAATGTGGGGTTGCTTTTAGATCAATGTGTTAATCAAAGCCTCATGCCCTAATCTGTGTAAGGTACCACTGGATAGAATCTGAGCCAGGTACCGCTGCATAGAATCTGGAATAGCAAAGCTCAAATGTGAAAAATGTGGCAACAACTTGCAGTTCTATATGAGAGTCAATGCTTGACAGATGCTGTCTCTTCTCCCTGATGAGAAGGAATATCTGATGTACCTAGCAGGAAAAAGGACTCCCAACATAGCTATAAATCAGCTCCACTTCTGCGCAGGGTGCTGTGCTAGGGGCTATGGGAAGTAGTGAGATGTATTCCCTTGCTTTTAAGGTGGTTGTAATTTAGGACAATTTCTATAACAAGCTGATTGGCATCAATTCCAAAATACCCAAAGCACAGGAAGGTTTAGTATGATGGCTAACAAAAACTCAAGGTAGGTTCAGATCACACTGTTATTCTAAAGCAAGAACTCTTCTTTTTTCACCAATGAAAAATCAAATGTCGTTTTTCTTTGAAAACAAAAATCAATTTGATTAATGGCTTTCAGTTCTCAAGTCAAAAACTAGACAGGAAGAGGGAGAGCTTTTCTGGCAGGCTCTCTCTCCAAAGTACAAGTGTACCAAGCCTGGTTGGAAGTGAATGTAGAATGGGGGTTTCCGACCACAAGAAAAAAAAGCCTCCAAGTGTTTCAGATGCATTTAACGCACTTTGAATATCTCACTCATCTGTCACAGCTTCCATTCTAGTTAGGTTGGAGCCAGGCCATTTGCCTTGATTGCGGCTGAGTGTACAAGTCATTTGCGTGAGCTCTGGGTTGAGGCACAGGGTAGCAGCTAAAAGTCTTCCTCTATGTTTGCTCTTGCCCTGCCTTGGCCATGGGGCCATGTGTGGAGATACTAAGAGTGTTGGTCACTTGGGTTTCTGAATAACTAGATGGTGCACAACCCTCACTGAACTATAGGGCTTAAGCTAGAAATATCTCATGATTGTTGTAAGTCCTTGGGACTTGGCAGGTTAATTTGTTCTCACAGGAAAATGTGTCTTCTGATTAATATTCTAAGTAATTTGATGAAGAATCTGAGAAGTAAACTAGAACTGAGAATAAGTAGAGACTGATCACTGAAATATCTATCTTTAGCTAAATTTTAAAAATCTCTACATTTTCAGTTTTTATTAGATAATATACAAATCGTAAGTACATAGCAGCTAATCAAATATTATATATTGATATGTAATATATCAAACTGGCAAATTATCTATCTCTCTATCTCTATCTGACATTTTAATTAGAGACCTTAGTTTTTATAGACAGATCTCAGGGAAAAACTGAGGTCTTAAACTTGAGTTCATCTGTCAAATTTTCTGCCTCTTCCATGGATTGGGGAGCTTGGAGTCCTTGCTGCAGAACCCAAGGATGCTGGCCCCGTGAACTGCAGGCACATGCAGAAGGGAGCCTAGCCAGTTTTAAAGAGCACATCTTGTCAATGCAGACTATTTTGCAGAGAGGGAAAATTCACACTATTCATGCGAGGATATTAAAATTATTCCTTAGCTCTGCTTCTTAGAATTAATTTCCCAGACTGTTTTCTTATTTCAACTACAAATAAGAGTTTGTGGTTTTATAAATAAGCAAAGAGGAAAAATAGCTGCTTTTCATACTACTGAGAATCAAAAGTCCATTTCCCAGAGTTTCTATTTTACCAACAAACGATATAAAAAGTGAATGTATTTCAATTTTTCAAATTTGCTATACTGTGAAATTTGATGTTTCACAGATCTTCCCTGGGCACCCATTCAAAGGGTTGAGTGACTATTTTAATAAAAGAATTTCCTTCCAAGGTGGTCTTTTGAATAAATTTTGAGGATAGTAGGGTATTGTGAATATCTTTTGATAAACATTCTAGATTTTCCTACTTCTAGGAATTAACAGAGGCTTGAAAACAAGTCTTTGTGTAATGCAGGTAAATATTCAAGTGCATATGTCATTAAGTTTTAAGTCATTCAGGAAGATTGCCTGGCTGTTTATGAACTTCTCCAGCAGGAATGCCTTCTGGTTTATAATTTAAGGAGAAGGTGTATATAATACATATGTTAACTCAGGTAGATAAAAGGAAATTTTGATTTGTGTTTGTGCATTGTTCTCTGTGGTGGAGTATTTCTTCTTAATATATGTTTGGTTAGTTTTTAAAAATGCTGGATTTTTATAGTGCTGTATTGTGAAGTCAATAATCCTAAAAAGAGTCATGCATTATATTCATATTTAGTCAGATGGCACATGGACACAAGATATTACAAAATGCTTTCAGAAATTTTTAGGACACCTTATCTTCATTCGTAATTATGTGTCAGTACACGCATGTAATGGTAATAATTTCTGTTTTATAATGCAAAAGCCTGTTGCTGCTGCTGAAGCATTGGAAAGTAAATAAATCAACACTAGCAAATCCAAAATCATTCTCGAGGCAGGGATTCTGTTAAACTAATCACCCAAGAAAACAAACAAACACACCACAAAGAGTAATTAGGGAGTTTGTGAAATTGGGGTGGGAGGACTTGCTGGGAAGTAGCTAAGGAAGAGACAACACATGACAGGTCACTCATTATTAAGCTGGGGAGACAGCTCAGAGCTCCAGCCCAGTCTAATTAGATCAACCAAGGTGGTCTTTGTATTCATTTCTGAAAGACAACTGTGTTTATAGTGAAATATCTTTGTAAAAAATTCTGGGCAGTGAGATGCTGAGGATGCTGGATGTCAGCAAGGACTAAATTGTGGTAATATTACATTATAGATCTTAGCAGGGCCTTTAAATATTGCAATAAATTTAGGAAAGAATGAAATGAGGTAGAAGGGGCCTTATGGTGCAACTGGATAAACATTGCTTCAAAATCTCCCCGCCCTCCAAATCTAGTGGGTGTTGCACAAAGGAAGCTGAGAGATGGGAGCGTTTCTGTGGTTAAACATCATCTCTTCCACAGTTCTGCCAGAGGCAATTTTTCTTTCTCCTTTAGACCTAGTGGTTTTATTTAGTTAGTTAATTTTACATTAATGTGTTGAACTGCAGCTTTTGGTAATGTATTCACATTCCTGGTAAAAAAACATGAATCCTGTAGAATTTAAAAAATACATGTAGCCGGGAGGTTGGCTCAGTGACTTAAGCACCTGTCTGACCGGCATGAGGTTGTGAGTTCAATTCCTGGTGCCGCCAAAAAAAAAAAAAAAAAAAAAAAAAAAAATACATGTAACATGATCATCTTATTTCTACAGAGATTAGAAATTCCTCTCATGATGCTTGTGGCAGTCGTTTCCTAGCCGAATGATGTGTCCGATTTTCACCCTACCTTTTGGAATTTAAAGAATGGCTCAATCTGTCAAATCCATATAGCTCAGCATATCCAATAGTGTGATCTCCAGAAAGATTTCGGCTCTGCCTGAGTTAATGTAGTGTTATTGCATCCTCTGGAACTCAATGGGCTAGGATTCTGATCTTGACTTTTTGTGAGGCAAGTCCATTGGGCTAATGTTGGTCGTTTCTGCAATAAGAGAAGTTCACTTTAAGCTTCTTCCAATTTCTATAGTCATGCTGGGTGCACAGATGTGAACTCTTACTTTCTTCTGTCTCCTAAGCACTTTGAAATGTTTGCTTAATAATAGTTTTCTAAGTATAGGACTGGGAGTAATCCTTAGAAGAATCTAGTTCTTTTTCCCAACGAGATTTAAATTCTTCAATAGATGAAGAAGTAATCACATTTAAAGGTAATTGAGGAAATAGAAATTATTCAATAACTGTTGAGTACTGACCAGAGTTTATCTTGAGGTAGGAGAAAGAGCCTAGATGCTTCCCAAGAGGTTCTTTTTATTTGTTCATTTTCTCATTTGGCTGCCCTCAATGCGCTCCAGTTAGCAAGTTTAAACTGTGGTTTCATGCCAGATGACTTCACTCTGCAGTCTCCCTAGGTAACTCTCCCTTCTGCAGTCACTCTCAACCAGGTCTACAAGGAGCTTCTACTGAAGATGAAACAGAAAGTCTGACACCGCACGTGTAAGAACCCACCCTTTTCTTCTATGTAAGCATATCTTTAGTAGGTCAGTCCATGTACAGCTCCACATTAAGTCCTAATCAAGCCTCTTTTGGTTGGCATATTTTTGCCTATTCATGAATTTAATTTCAAGCAGACCAGGTTGCTCTGCTAGTAACAACCAATGACCAGTGACTGCTGGCACTGAATTCAGGTAGCAGGTGGGACTGGAAACACTGAGGACAGCCAGTAGCAAGAGAATGTTGTAGAGCAACAGAGAACTGCTGGAAGTCATTGCCTCTGGTCATTGTAAGAATTCCTGAGGTGGGCTTTTAGCTGCTGGCTCCAGCTGCCAGGGGAGTGGTAGAGTGCCACTAAACATTCAAAGCTCAGGGCTGTTAACACTAGACAGAGCTGTACTTTACCTATTTGTGATTTCTACTCAAATTGAGCAAAAGAACCTTCAACTGACTGGTGACAGTACTGTTCTGTTTGACAACTAGGGAATTTGGGCTTTGATTTGCACAGAAATATGTCACTGGCAAATGGCAAAGCTTGGATTTATCTCTTCTGTTCTGTTTCTTCAGTTCTGTCTACCTCCACAGTTAGAACTCTTTGCCTTAATCTAAATAGCTTCTTTAAAAATATTATTATTATTATTTATTTAAGAGAAAAAAGACACAGAAAAGAAAGACAAAAAGCAAAAGAGACAAACAAATGACAACAGCAAATCCAAAACAGAAACATTATAGGTTTACAAAACAAGATGATAGGGACTTGACAATTGTTGCAATATTACATATCATTACCTTCAACACGGTTGTTTACATTAACAGATATAGATATGTAAAATTGATCTAATCATATGAGTATTAACCGTTCTTTCTCACCAACTAATGCATTCAGCAGTATAGTCATTTTAGCTGTCTTATATATACATATATACAGATCTATGTCTTTTTCCTTTTCCCTCTTCTTTCCTCCCTTTCCCTTTCCCAATTATTTTTGCTGTTTGAGCAGTTTCTTACCCTTACATAGTATTTATTGTAGATTTTGGATCATATATACTGTTTCAGTTTCTTACACTAGGGAGACAATATGATATTTACACATGTGAGTTTGATTTATCTCACTTATGAGTATGGTCTCAAGTCATGTCAATTTTCTTATAATTTATAAGTCTTGATGCAATGTTTCTTGATAGCTGTGTAGTACTCCATTGTATAAAAATACCACATCTTTTTTATCCATTCTTTGATTGATGGGCACTTGGGTTGTTTTCAAGATTTGGCTATTACAAACTGGGTTGCTACAAACATGGGTGCATAAATATCACTGTAGTATGATGTTTTCAGTTCTTCTGGGAAAATGCCCAGAAGTGGGATAGCTGGATCAAAAGTAATCTCTAATCCTAGCTTCTTGATGAATCTCCACACTGATTTCCATAGTGGTTGCACCAATCTACACTCCCACCAACAGTGGAGAAGAGTTCCTCTTTCCCCACAGCTCCTCTAGCATTTGTTATTGGTTGATTTTATCTTGGCCATTCTTTCTGCAGTGACATGGAATCTCAGTGTTGTTTTAATTTGCATTTCCCGAATGACCATTGATGTTGAACATTTTTTCATATATTTATTTGCCATTTGTATTTCTTTCTCTGAGAAGTGTGTATTCATCTCAGATGCCCATTTTTGGATTGGGTCCTTGAATTTTAGGGGCCTGATATTTTTTTTTAATTCTTCATATGGTTTAGATAGACGTCCTTTGTCTGATGTACAATTGGCTAAGATAATTTCCCAGTTCGTGGGTTTTCTTTTCACTCTGTTGGAGTTTTCGTTTGACACGCAAAAACTTTTTAATAAGACGAGATCCCAGTTGTTGATTCTGCGAAGTATTTCCCGTGCAATTTGATTTTGTTCATGAACTCTCTGCCTACTCCTATGTCATCAAGATTTTTATCTACTTTGTCTTCCAGCAAATTTAGTGTCTCTGTTGTAATATTCAGATCTTTGATCCATTTTGACTTTAGTTTAGTGCATGGTGATAGACATGGATCTAGTTTTAGTTTATGGCATATAGAAAGCCAGTTTTTCCAGCCCCATTTGTTAAAGATAGCCTCTTTAAAAATATTAACCTAAATACTTTCTTTTCACTATCAAGAACCTGTTTGAATGACTATGAAGTGATTAAGGTATGGAACTAATATTATTCTCACTGTCCAGTTGTCTATACAAAGGATTAAAATGATTTTGATTTGTCCAAGATAATGGATATATTATAGCAGCAGTAAGGTTAACACTGTAGGTATTATCTTCTTGACTTTTTTTTCTCTACCTAGCTTAGAAGAATCATGTTGAGAGACTGATACAGAGGTGAAATCACATTTCTGGAGTCTAAAACTTTGGGTAGAGTGGGAGGGAGAAATGCTATATCCTCCCCTCTTCTCCTCCTATTTAGTGCTGGGGTTGAACCTCAGGTCTCTGGTATGCTAGGTAAGCGCTCCATCATTTAGCTACACTCCCAGCCGCTGGAAGCCATGATTTTGCGTGCAGTCTGAGACACATAATGAATGCAGATAATGATGTGTACCTCAGTGCTGTTGTGAGATTACACGGTATAATGCTTGGGGGGCATGGGAGGGGTCAGTCAGTGCTGCCCTCATCTTCCCACCGAACTAGATTTGGATAGAAGCCAATGGGTGGCATGTCTCTACAGGGAAGTACTGAAGACTAGAAATTGAATACAATGATTTTTTTGGTTTGAATGAAGAAGGCTTCCCAAGGCTACATTATATAAGGTTATATAAGCATGATGACCAACGCAAAATGGTTTTCAAACTAATTCAACCGCCTTTGAAATTTATGCTTAAAGATTATGTTTAAAGATGTATTGGTTTCAAAACAACAAAACAAAACCATAAAGCAAACATACCTAAGTATCCTTAATGTTTTGTATAATGTTGCCTTGTAAAACAGGAACTAACTCTTCTAGTGTTAAATTGGCATCTCTGTCTTTTTTGACTTATGGCAGTTGTAATTGTTTCATATTATGAACAAATGTCAATGGATAGTTTCACACTTAAAAATTTCTTCTTAAAGATGTAAGAACCACTTAAAAAGAGTAATCAGAATATTTTAAAATGTGGCTTTAATATTTAATTAGATGCAGCTTGAAATGTGCACTGGATTATCCAACCTTCCATAGAGTCAAACAAGTGTACATAACATGGATTGAGCATTGTGTGCTCAGAATTGCTTGTTGTAACAAAATACTCCCAGTTGCAAACATGTATACACAGTACTACTTGAAAATCCTCTGTAAGAATGCAGAACTAGTACTTACTCTGTGTGTCCAGCAGAGGACAGTAGAATCCCAACTTTCTTTTCGGAAAGGTTTCCTTTCTCATGACTACAGTTGCTGTGTTCTGAAGCTCTCAGGCAACTGACACATAATTGCAGACATTAAACATTTCTGAGGCAAAACATAAAATATATTGTGAGGTCAATGAAATCCTTTGTCAAGACTTCTCTGAAGATCTGACCCCTTGCCATGACAGTACAAAACTAAAAATAGCGCCCATCATTCTTTGGCTTTATGATATCTTGTGTCTGGGGACCTCATTGGCCAAATGTTTTTGTGTTGCTTTATTTTGTTTAAATATAGCCACACTTTCTGTGATTGTATTTGGCTACATTTTTTCCCAGTTGTCAATAAATTAAATATGCCATTTTTATGTTTTATCCTAGCTGCTTCTGAGATTTCATTCTCGTAAACAACAGGAGACTGAGTGTGTGTAAATGTAGGAAAGTTTATGTTCTTTCTCCTGGTTCTCCAGTCTTGTTCTTCTCTCCAAAATTTCTTAGGAGTTACCCGTCTTTTGGTTAGTGGGAAATACAGATAATTTCTTTTCTTGTAAGATAAATGAATTCTCTAAGGGCAGAAAGGGAAACAGAGACTCCTGGGGTGAATTCTCTGTGTTCTGCTGGCACTCCTTTGAAATGTGTGGATGAAAACGTTATGTGCTACTTATCAACAATGCTGCTGCCTGATGCAGAAGCCACAATAAACTCTTTATGTGATCAGACTGGAAATAGCATGCTATGGGTGGAAGTAGTTCAGAACCACTAATGAGTATGTTCCTTTGAAGAAAAAAACCCACAAAAATATTAGACAATAAATAGAGTTTGGTGCCCCACATTTTCACTTGTGTTTTCTACAGCTCCCTCCTGTTTATGTCCCAGCTGGAACTGACCAGCAGGCAGTCACATCACATCTCAAAATGGAGCTCTATTAAGCAAAGGTAGCAAAGACTACAAAGAACAAAATATAGGCTCCTGGCTTAGAGATATTTAGTATGACATATTGTGGATTGTGGCTCCAAGTCAATGATCCGGTGGCTGTGGGACATCAGGAAACCCTTGAAGATCAAGGTCAATGGTTTTATCTTTCTTGGAGAATTCCTGGGACAGAAACTCTTCAAAACAGATGATTTTGTTCACCTTCTGAAGGAGGCACTTATGCCATAGTAGGTTCTTAGTATACAATTGTTGAGAGAATGAATGGAATGAATTACTATTTAAAAAAGAATCAGAACCAAATAAACTGATAATTCTTTTTATTAGACATATGTGATTCATATTTTTCCATTAAAATCTCAAAAAAATTTTTCCTATTAAAATTTTTATGTTACCCCGTTTACTATTTATATTACCCTTTTAGAAATGATTGAAACTGGATCTTTATGTAATGCATATATTATGCTATAAATTTAGATAAAAAGCAAATGTCTTTGATAATAACTCACTATGCTGTGTACAGCGAGGTAAGAAAAGAAACAGGAAGACAGAATCCTTGCCCTTAAGGTCTACAATATAATGGGGAGATGAAGGGAGATGATGGCAAGCCACATGGAAGAACTGAGAAGGGGGGAAGACAACATTCAGGATTACATTTCTTTCTTGCTGCAATAAATTATGGAAAGAGCAAGTCCACTGGAGGCAGATGTGGTTCAGCAAAACATCACAGATGAGGTGGGAGTTTAACCAAATATTCAAAATAGAATGTCATGGGGTAGAGACCGAGACGGGGCTTGCCCGTGTCTTTGTTAGAGTACCTACTATGCTCCTGTAGTTACTTGCCTGTGGGTTTCATCTTGCCTGTTAGAGGCATAAGCTATGGAGAGACAGGGATCCTGTCTTAAATATCTGGGAAGCCTCCACTTTGCCTGGCCAGCAGTAAGACGTTAAAATTTTCTTTGAATAAAGGAACTGAGGCTGAGAGCTAGCCAGAAAGGAGCTTGGCATATGTGTGTAGGTGCCAGGTGAAGAAGAGGAAATATAACTCAAGAAATCTGATGCTTGGAGCACAGTTTGTGTTGACAGAAGTAGAAATAGATTCAAGGTAGTTCATAGATACTACCATCAGTGTAATCAAAGGACAGTTTAGATGAAATAGGTTAGCAATAGGGAACTATTTAAGGACTATGACATAAAAGTAATGTTACTGGAAGTAATTTGGCTTTAATGTATGGAATGAATTTCAGAATAGTGGTTTTATTACTAGCAAATCTGTATTACAACATCACTTGACAACTAATGATTCCAAATCTGTTATTCTTTTTTCTTTAACTTAGTGATTCCTTATACATAGTTTCATAGAAATTTCTTTTTCTTAGAAAAAAGTAAAAGAAATTACATACTTTGATTAGAAAAAATGAAAAGGGAAGAAAAATCACCCCTAAAGGAGCACAATAAAACCAGAAAAGACACTTTGAAAGATATGATATTTACTTCTTTCGCATGTCTAAGGCAGATTCTTACTTCTGTTTTTTTCTTTCCCCTATCCTTGTTGTTCTTTCCTTTTCAGATTCTTGCTTCTTGCTTAATCCTAATAAATGAGTAGTAATAAATGACAGGGACTAATAAGTAAGAAATAGACCTTTGTGTAATATGGAAGTATTTCAGTTTGAAGCAACAGATTGTTTTTCTACCAGGCCGACAAAAATTCAGGGGAAAAGTCCCTTAGATGTAGAGATGGTCTTACCAGGGCCATGTCCTATTCTTGAGTGAATGATATATTCACAGAGGGATGGTTAGAAACAGGAATTCCTCAGACAGTGACATTACCATGTCAGCTGTTGGACTTGTGATATGTGCACACGATGTTCAAAATGAGCAAGGTGGTGGTGACTGTGGATTTAGGCTCTGAAAATTTTCCAGTAGGGCTGCACTTGAAATCAGCAGTCTGGAACTTTAGGAAAAGATGCGTTGGTTGGCAACAGTTTGTGTTTCCTTAATGTGCCTTTCCATTCACCACAGCAGTCTTGCATAGTGATCTGCCCACTAGTTAGTTATAATTAGGTGACATACACATATAAAACTCACATGCTGAAAGTTGCAATCACTATTCGAAATGGTACCACTTCTTGTGTTTCCCACCTCAGTAAATGAACTCACAATCCACTTGCTAGTCCAATCTATAGACTTGGAATTTGTTCTTCACTTTTTCCTTCACTTTGCCTTGTACACCTGATTAACCACCAAATCCTATCAATCTATCTTCTCCACTGTAAGGTTTGGAAGTTAGAGTGAGAAGGAGGTAGTCACCCTGTTGATAAAACTGGGGTGGTGGTGGTGGTAGTGTGTGGAAAGGATTTCTTGTAGTAGTGTTCCAGAGACTGGCCAGTGCCTTTGAGGGGGTGTTGATGGCCTTTATCTCCTAATTTCCTACCTTAGTGATGGCCAGCTCCTCCGTGTTCAGGTTGGCCATGTCCACTACCTTAGTCCACACATCAATATTTTTTGTCTTGTTTCTCATAATATGTTCATAGTTAGCTTGCCTCTATTCTTTTGTCCTATCTAATCTTTCATATCTGTAACACACAGATGTGAAGAAGTCCATGGTCACCAGCTTTGGGCTGTATCTCTGTAACCTTTTGCTTCCTTATTTGAGTACCCATTTATAACCAGACATACTTTTGCTTATGATCTTTCCTATTCTTTAAACCCCTCAAGGGAGGTGAGTCCTGGCTTGACAGCACTGTAAACAAGTTAGGAGATGGCAGCTATGCTATAAATGTTAAAAGAGAGAAGGAACAAAGAGAACAGTGTAGCTACTGGAGGATAGTAAATCTTCTTGGTGGATCTTTTACATCCTCTATTTCTTCCCTCTCTTTTGAGTCATTTTGCTTTTCTTTCCTAGTTATTAGAGTTATTGACTGCAATAGCCATCATCATTATTATTATCTTCACCATCACCCTCACTATCATAATTATAATTGTCATTGTCAATCATCACCTAAAACAACCTCTATAACAGCAGGGCATTACTAGCAAGAGCTAGGACCTGGATAGAAGGCTAGCAAGTAAAGGCTGCAAGGCATTGGTGAGCAATTTAGAGGACTTCAGGAGGAAGGAGGACACCCTGGACCTTCCTCCACAGTAATTTCAGTTTTTAGATGCTTCCTGTGGGGGAGAGCAGCAGACATATCTCTCAGGTTGCTCTACCTATGGCATCTGCCTGACTGTTCTAACGGAATGAGAAATGTTTACTGCAGCCCTCGTGGTCAAGTCATTTGGCTCCATCTGGAGTGCTCATACAGCCAGGATTTTGCATGAATTAAATAAACTTGATTCTCCCTTCTTATTTTGGTTCTTATTTTTTCTCTTTCAGAGTATTCCTGTTTTTGACCCCAGGGACTCAATTCTCTCTCATGCCTGAATGTCTAGCACTATTTTTCATAGAGATTAAATGAAAAAAAAAATTATACAACCCACTGTTATTTCCAACACAGGGTCCAGAATTTGGGTTCTCTGAATTCCAAGTAGAGGCTTTTTCATCATATTGATTTTCCCCAAAATGACTACCTGGCTGAAGTGAGTTTGGAAAGAAGCAAAGGATGATTGTGTATGGATGGATGTGTGCATTTGGGAAGTGATGGGTAAGAAAGAGTCTTTTGTTGTTTATTTCTCTCTTATTGCCTTCTACTGCTGTGTTTATGCTCTTCGTACTTCCATTTGTGTCTTATTTTCACTATGCAGTTGTTCTGCTCTCTCTCTCTGCTTTCTTCTTTCCCTATAAATTGTCCCCCTTTTCCACAGCTTGCTTCATTTCTTCCCATGTCCTGTATCCCCTTCATCTCTTACTTTTTACTTTCCTTCTCCTGACTCACTCTGAAGGTTCAGTAGACCCCTAAAAAGATATAAAATGCTGGATTTTAAGGGACATTAAAGATATGTAATTTTGATTAATTTATAGTCTAGCATTTTATAAGGATTATTTGATGTCCAATGAGCCTTTGAAAAGTCTTCAGGTTTTTATTCTGAAATGGTAAAATTACAGTTTTTGAGTGAAACTAACTCAAATTCTCAAAGACCAACTTTTTACTGAGAACTTTGTTTCTTTGTTCACAAAAGGCATGCGCAGCTATTTTAGCAGTTATGAAAGATATAAAAAATTATCTGAGAGTTGTAATGCAAGGTATGACCCTAAAGCATACATCAATATCCTGTTCTGCAGGGGCAATGGTAGGTTTGGGAAGGCAAGAATTTACACATGAATTAAATTAAATAGATTGGTGATACAATGGGCCTGGCAAAGGCGGGACTTAATTGGATAGGCAAGAATCTGGATGGCAGGAGTGTTAAAGCATTGTCTAAGGTCTGGGAACTTTGTTGATCGATGGGCAGTTAGCAAGGCCACTATAGCTCTGAGGTAGGTGCTAAGTGCTGAGGTCCAAGGTCAGCGATGTATAAGGCTTCTTCCTCTGCTGGTGTAATGGGGCTCCAACTATCTAATGATTATGGGTAGCTCCTATCTTCTTTTGTCTCTCTATGTGAGGTGGAGCCTCCTGAAGGGTCTGGCTTGCAAAGCAGTGTTTAACACTAGTGTGGGCATCAGGATCCTTATTTATGAGGGATCATTTACTGTCGATGGCAGATGGCAAGACTTTCTGCAAAACTGTGGCTCCTTGAGGGCTGATCACAAAAGATAGTAAGTTATTCCTTTCCATGATCACACGCTTTCAGTGGACTGGGAAAGAGAGAGCAGTGACACGCACTCTTACTTCTCTACATATTCCCTGTGGGAAGGAGATTAAGATACTATGTTTACTGAGGGAACAGTTGGCACATGATTCTGGGCAGAGGTTCTAGGCCTGTCCCTTACATCTTCCAGTATGGGTCTACTTACATAATATAGACTAAAATTAGAAACCATTGAGTCACATTTCTTCCTATTTCCTGGGTGACCTTAGACGGGTTACTTTTCTTATTTGTTTCTCAGCTTCTTAACTTTAAGATGGGAATATAATAGTATAATAGTATAAAGCTAAGTGGATGTTAGTGTTAGCTGTTATATTTGTTGTGCTTACAGCTGTGGGTAGACTTCTGTGTCCAGGTTGACTGAGGCATGGATGTGTTGGCAGAATGAGATTATCTACAGAAGCTACCAGAAAGCAAAGGTTTCATGTCCATGTGGTAAATTAGGTAGATCAGACTCGTTACCTAATCTGTGTTGTAGTTAGTCTGAGCACACCCTTGTTACTCTGTATCTCCTTGTAATTTAGAGGCTGCAAAGCTCAAACTGCATTTCTTGGACTTCCCTCTGCCTGATGGCCAGCTCCTCAGACGGGTTGGGAAGTCCTTCCTAAAGACTCAGAAGAGAGTTAGTTCAGTTTTCCTTTCAATGTTGTTGGCATCCAGTTTCCTATTTCACCCTCCTTTCTGCTGAACTGATTGTGATTCCTGCTTTTTACAACTGAACCTGGATCTGACAGTCTCCTAGATGGTTATCTTAAGTCTACAGAAAGTTCAGAGAGGAGGCAGTTTAGTCTGATTTTGCAATGCTGGAAGAGCACAGTTATTGTCTAGTCTCATTTTACTTCTTACTTGCAAATGCCTTTTTCAGATTCTTATTTATCAACTTGAGCTGTAAGGACATTCTTAGCCCTTGAAAAGTATATTTAGAGATTTTTCTTCATCTCATACCATGTATTTTTCTCAGATTGACTACAGGAGGAAGATCTGACTATCAGTAGAGGCACTGAAAAGACCTGTAATTATGCCATGGCACCCGTGCATTATGTAACGAGTCACTTCAACAATAGGAAGACTAAGGTCCAATTGTTCTCCTGACACAATACCCACCATCTTGTACAATAATTCAGCGTTGCTATGTTCACTGAATTACATGAATGCCTCGTGTGGTGGATGCAGAATTATTTATGTTGGATCCATGGTTTTATGTTTATATTTTTACAGGAGGTCATTTTAGATCTTGGGAGGTAAGGAAGAGATTCTGTTAGATGAGTTAAATGAACTGGTAACCATATTGAAAATCTGGTTAATGTTGAAATTACTCGATGAAATTAGAAAGGCAATTCCTGCTGTAAAGTTCCCACCTAGTATAATAAGGTGGGCACAGCCGCATGGATTCCTTGTGGTTATCCTCGCATGGGCACAGAGAATTCTTTCTTCACAGTGTTATGGTCAATACTTCAAGTTAAGCAATATATATACATATACATATACACATATATATGCATATATACATATGTACATATATTAGAATTTTTTATCTTTATTTTCTAGGTCTAAATCTGCAAAATTTAGGCTCAGCGAAGGTTACCTGCATAATAATCCACTATAAATGTTAAAGAACTTCAGTATGAAATTCCAGGGACATTGCCACAAATCACTAGGAGTTGTGAGTCTGCTTGGTAGAGGACAAGTGAGTATCTACAAGTGAGAGAGGATGAGGTATCTAGGAATTTTTATTTTTTGTATCAGATCTCAAACTCAGGGCCTTTTGTTTCCCAGGCAGGTGCTTATGCCGCTGAGTTATATCCCTGGTGGTATCCAAGAATTTTAGTCAGACACCTTGCTATAGTCTGTATGCTAGAAGGTTGGTCTCTGGTGTGTTGGTGTGAGGTGGTGGAATCTTTTAGGAGGTGAGGCCTAGTAGGGAGGGTAACTAGGTCATGGAGTGCTGGAGGCACCATGCTTTTGAACGAATTAATGCTTTTAGGAATTCGAGCTCTTGTGGAACTAGATTAGTACATTCGAGGGCCAATTGTTATAAAGTGAAGCCATTCGACACACTAGGCCTTTCTGCGTACATTCAGTTCTCTTTCACTTCTCCATTGTGTAGTGGTGTAACCAGTGGGACCTTACCAAGATGCCAACATCATACTGTCGGGCACTCCAGCCAGATCTGTAAGCCAAATAAACCTCTCTATTTTAGCCTCAAGTATTTTGTTATAGTGACACAAAATGGATTAATGTGTACAATGGATTGGATGGGAGAGTTCCCAGGAGTTGATTGAGCTGAATGATTTGGTCAGACAGACTGGTGAAAAGGGCAGCTATAAGCATGCTCAACTGGCCAGATGCTTTTAGTCTATTAAGGCCAGTTAGCAGAAGAAAGGAGCAGGTAAGCAGTGAAGGCAGGCTCCGGACACCAGGGGCTAAGGTAGCTCCAAGCAGTGTCTGCTTTTTATGACCTGCCATTTTGATTTGATTTTTTAAAAACTTAGGTTACCATTTATCTTCCCTCCTTCCCCATTCTTCCTTCTTTTCCATACTTTTTTCCTATCTCTCTCTAGTTTTCATCCTTTAACAAAGTTCATGGAGTTGAAGAGGTAGAAAGATCTGTTATAAAATAATTTTTGTTTTCTTCTTTCTCATGACCTCTTCTTCCCCAGAGGTGACAATTTTAAACATTTATGTCTTTTGTGTGTGTGCGTGTGTGTTTGCCGTTGTATTTATTGCTATTTCTCAAATTTTCAATTTTAGGCATTATTTATGGGGATTAAGGGCTGTCTTTTCTTCCCCATCCTCTCCTCACCTCTTCAAAGCATACTTCCATTATGTTATGCCTTCGCTTAGCTCAATATTCACTGTTTTCATTACTGCGACTTACTGTAACTGCCATTTAGTGTCAAGCCTATGCAAATTACGATTGCTTTTTTCCATACAACTTTTCATCTTTCTTAGATTAATAACTTTTTTGTTTATTTATGTGTGTTTTGTCACTGACTCAACCTCAAACTCCTTGCTAGTTGTTCAAATCTTTCTAAAAGTTTTTATACATTAAGTGTTTCAAGATCTTCATCTTGATTAAATCTTCTCCAGAATCTTCATACCGGATCCTATCCAAGTTCTGCACTCTCATCCAAGGCTCATCTCTGTTATCCTAGGATCTCTGCACAACCCACTTTAGGAGTCTCTTTGTGGGTTCCTCTCTTTCCTGCACCTTGGTTAGCCTCCCATTTTGATTCCTTCCTCACTTTGGTGGTACATATCCTCTAGGAGCTTGCTGATAGAGGACGTGTGGGAGATGTAATCTGTCAGGATTGAGATTTTGAACTCAAGTTAGAAGTTTCAAGGGGTGTTTAATAAAGGTAATGTTTACAAAGGTGTGAGAGGTCGCGTTACCTTGGGACCAGTAGGAACAGGATCCCTTTCCATATCAGGCTGATGAGGGAAAAGGGAGGACATTTTTACTGGAACCTGAAAAGACAAAACACCTTTGAAGTATTCAATCAACTCTCATGGATTTTTGTGGGAATTTTCTTTCTCTCTTTCTTTCTTTCTTTCTTTCTTTCTTTCTTTCTTTCTTTCTCTCTCTCTCTCTCTCTCTCTCTCTCTTTCTTCTTTCTTTCTTTCTTTCTTTCTTTCTTTCTGTCTGTCTGTCTGTCTGTCTGTCTGTCTTTTTCTCCCTGTAACTCCCACTAGTCAGAAAATGGTCATCCTGAACTGATAATCTTTTCTTTATTATTTTATATCTTTAGAGAGTTTGCCCTATGTTCTGTGAGATTTGCTCAGTTTTATTTCTTAAACTTCATAGTTTTTCCACCCCTGCAGGGGGTACATAACTTTTTGCCTCCATATTTTAAATTTCCAGGAGTGTAGTGGTTGATTGATTATGTCAACTTGAAACATTTAGAGGCCTAACTAAAAGAGCTTAGGAATTCTACACCCTAGGGTGTGGAAGACCCGCCCTACGGTGGGTCATCACCAAGATGATATAAAGAGAAGGAGGAAGGACAGTTCCATTCCATTCTTTGGAGGAGCTCCAGTCTTTGCCTTTGGTTTGGACATCGTCTCCTGGCTTCCAGCGTAGACTGTTCTGCTTTCCGGCGTAGACTCTTCGGCTCCAGCATAGACTGTTCTACTTCCCAACGTAGACTCTTCAGCTCCAGCATAGACTGTTCTGCTTTCCGGCGTAGACTCTTTGGCTTTTCAGCGTAGACCTTTTGGCTCTCTGTCGCAGACCCATCAGCCTGCTGGTGCGGACTTGCGCAGGACACTGGTGTGAACCCTGGACCTTGGATAGAATCCTTCGGCCTCCAGCGTGCAAACAACTTTCGCACGCTTCCTCATCCGACTCTGTGGCTGACCATCGTAAGCCTATCCTGTAATTTCTATACCTTTGTATATCTTGTGTAATTTCTGTTTCCTCTAGTAAACCCTAACTGATACAAGGAGCTTGCTTTAATTCTTTGAATATTCACTTTTAAAATAATATTGTTGTTGCTTCTTGTTTGTGATATTTTTATCTTACTTTTCTGAGGTGTCTATTAGGTTTTTATTTTTCCAGTACCAGGAATTGAACTCAGGACCTTGCGCTTGCCAGGCAGGCACTGTGCCACTGAGCTATATTCCCCGTCCATAGGTTTTTGTTTTTTTGAGGAGAACATAATTGTCTTTCCAAATAGTTTTTATATAATATCCTCTAAAGTGCCTTCATCAACCCATTATCTTTGATTGCTTTTTTTTTTTTTTTTGTACTGGGGATTGAACTCACAACCTTGTGCCTGCTAGGCAGGTGTTTAAGCCACTGAGCTAAATCCCTAGCTTTGATTGCTTTTTATGGGTGATTTTTCTTAGTATATTAGGTTTCCTGAGATCTCTGGCTGTACTAAAAATGGAAGATTAGAAGCTGATAGGTGGGTTTGCTGATATGGGCTTTTGTGCAGAGTGATACAGTTGAACAACAATATTGAGAAAACTTTGCTCTCTGTAACTTTTGTGTCTCATGTGGGAAAAATCACAGTCCTCAGTGAAATTGGTCCAGTATCAGCAAAGGGGGAAGATCAGCGATCTGGGAGCTAAGAGCGAAGACTGCCAGGAAGGGTGGGGGGTTGCTCAGTATCCAGGATGCAAAGTTCCACTTAATCTTGCCTTTTTTTAAAAAAAAATCTCTACTTTACTGATAGCATCTTGATTATTTGCATTTGATTTTCTCAAAAGAGTAAACCTCAATTTTCCTGATAGAGTGGACATCAGAAATTTTGTATGTTGCTAAATGGCCTTCTAAATATTCCTCCACTTTCACCTAGAGTTATGTAGTTAATCTTGTGATTTAAGTACAGTTGGTTAGTGTCTTTCCTTGCCAGTAGTTAAGGAACCATCTTTCTTTGGTTTACCAAGTCAATCACCACATGTTGTTTTGATTTCTATCTCTGGCTTCTTCCATTCTCCCTATCCTTGTAGGTCTAGGTCCTCAAAAACCTTCCTTTTATGATGTTTTAATGAAACTACATGAAGAAGTATAAACAGGTAATCAGACCTAGAAGTCTTATTCTCTTTCCTAAGAAAGTTTCTCAGACCCAAGAGAAGGGAGCTACATCCATCCCGTCTTATAAAGGCTTCTCCCTCCTGGGGCATGTGGGGTTCATCTAGGCATTTGGTTATCTGTGGTCTAGTGAAGAATCAGGCTTTTATTCATGACTGTATGCCTCATGGACCTTCTAGGGTCAAGATAAAGGACCAAACAACAGGATCTAGTGCCAGAAGCTGGGTACTTGCTGTTTTATTCAGTACTTAAACCTTCACTTCTGCAACAACTCTCAATTCCAGTGAGTCCCCTGTCTCAGGAAACCTGGGTCCAGTCAGTGGCTCCTCCATGGAGGAAGGTCCACCCCAGGGATGTGACCCTCAGAACTTTGCTTATGTCCATGTTGTATCCTCCCACCTTTTAATGTCCCTTCAGACGGAAGATGAGCTTCTTTCCGAGACTAATAATGGTTTAATGTATTTTACCTTATAACGGTTTTGCTTTTAAGCAGAAGTTTCTCATGCCTGTGACTCAAGGGGTGATGAAAGTGGAATATTCAGGAAGTATTTCTGACTAGAAGAGTTACTTTGTTTATAAAGTTGCCCAGGGATAACTTTTTGGTGACTTTGTTCTCATTTGGAAGCCAAACTGACTAAGCTTTTTGATACATTTTATGAGTTCAGAGATTTCGTGGCCAAGAGAAGATGCTACCATGAAAATGTGTTTCTACAAGACTTCAATGTGCTGATATTCCTATTTTGGAGAAATTGACCAGATTTCATGGAATTTGAAGTCAGTTGAAAGGTTGTCTGTTGGATTCATTTCATGAATTTGAAGCGTTTAGAGAAAAACTGTTTGCTCAGCTACGCTGATTGAGAAATTGAAGGTGGCCTGAGTGATGTGTCATGCTTGGTTATGTGCTGCTCGGATGCCAGTTTGGAGTAAATGCTGAACTTTGTTGTTGAGAGTCACAGTGAACAGTGGAATCATTGATTGTGGATTGAGGGGTGGTAGAGCATTTCTTGCTCAGAAATAGACTCATTCTTGCCTCAGTGGCCTGGGGGGACAAGCTTAATCTTTACAGTTTTAGCAGAGCCCAATTTCCTTTTTCTTTTCTTTTCTTTCTTTCTTTTTTTTATTTCTAAAGAGCAAATATTTACACAGGTAAGACAGAAAAACTGCCAGTTTTCCTCTGTAGGCCATGGCTGGGAGTTCAAAGAGAGATTGAGGCAGAATTCACACGTGGAGAGAAGATATTGTAGAAATGATATATAATCTCTTTAAAGTAAGGGCATTAGACTCCTTGATTTGCAATTGGCCAAGTTGAGCAAAGTTTTCTCTGAAAAGTCATTTTAAGATAAAAAAAAATTAAGAATTTTCTTAAACCCTGTGATTAGAGTGTGATATGTATTTATGGTCCCCCCAGGCACCACACAATAAAAATGGTTAAAACCTTTAGTCCTTTTAGTAGTTCACAGTTTTATTGCCAACGTTATTTTGTAGATTTTATGCTTAAAGCAAGGTCAGTGTATTGCACTGTATAAATTATTCTAAGTAATTGCTCAGTTATTTTATAGCTTAGTCACAGGATTTTTTCATTATTAAACATAGCCTTTGCTTTAAAGTTAGGAGGGGAAGGGCACGATAAATCACAGAGCAGCCTGCCATTGGGGTTGCAGCTTTACCTGTGATAAGAGTTTAATAACAATCTGGCCCCAACACCAGTTCGCTCTCAATTACCTTTCCACCTGGGCATTAGTTCACACTGTTTATTAAAAACTCCCCTTGTAGTTTTTAAATGGAGTGTTTCAGATAAATTGCCCCCATGGACTTTAACTTCATTGCACTTCATTAAAGCTAGATTGTACAAAAGGTTACTTCAATTAAATCCAGAATGCGACCTTAAATCTGTATAGGTTTTTTTTTTTTTCAGAAAATGTGATAAAATTGCTCTGCCAATCCTCTGAGATTAACAAGGTAACATCCCTTTCAGTAACAAAAGTGCAAAAACTGTGCACCTGTTCTGAATTTTCCTATGGCTATACATTTGGATTTTATAGAATCAGGAACCAATCTATGGATACTGGCTGGAGTTATACATGGATCAGGTTTCTGGAGAACAGACTAACCATGCGGGGCTAGAGAGTTTGTGCAACATTTTGTTCCACTTGAGTGGATGCTGTAAGCTTGGTGCTTAAGAAAAAATATTTTGTTTCTCATGTAATAAAAATACTTTTCTAAGTAGATTAGTTTGTGTCTTCCAACATAAGAAGTGACATAAAATTTTCCAAGACTTTTCTCCCATGGTTACTCCAATCTGTAAAGAATAGCTTGTGGCAGTGAACTAGTTTCCACTGCAAATGCATGATAATTGGTAGTATTAATTACTCATCCTATACAATGAGAATGTGCCCTCATTATCTTGAGGCAATATGTAAATTGATGCTCATTAACACCATAACTCAATAGCTCAATTTTATCTTTTTGTGGGTTTCAAATGACTCAGTGCAACCAGCCCAGATTGATTTTCTGCTGTTTTTGAATGGGCGAGGTGCCAAAATTGTGTGATCTCACAACCAAAATCTAGACCATGTTTATAATTTTCTTAAATTGTAAGATTCCTAAAATGCTATGGATTTTTATTCTTAAACATAAGTTAAATTGAAAATTACTCCCTCCACACTGGTGATTGAATCCAGGGTCTTGTGCGTGGTAGGCAAATATTTTTTCTCCTGAGCTA